>JAIUND010000885.1:0-48733 GCA_034699125.1 Gisinianus flammeolus | reverse complement strand
TGTAATTGTGTGCTCGCCCCCCCCCCCCCCCCAATGATTTATTACGGACAGTCCACACACACAAACACACATACACAAACACACAACACTCAATGAATCCATCCAGAGAAAGCTCCTCATTTTCTATTCCCTCCTTTCTCACTCCCCCACATTTCTCTTTCCCTTTCTCCGTGGTCGTGCTCAACTCCACATTTCCAAATTTATCATTCTGCGGTGTACAATGCACATTCACATTTTTATTTTTAGGCTACTTGATTGCAGTAGTCATTACTAAATTACCTCCGTCCTCCGTGTTTGTGTGTGTGTGTGTGTGTGTACAAATATTGTACAAAAGCTCTATGTGGACACGTGTGAAATGCAAATGATAATGATGAAAAAAAGGACTTTCACTTTGTCAGTAGGCGATTGTTGAGGGGGGAAATTGTCCCATCTTCAAATTTACCTTGGGACGAGAGCATGAGTGACGCGTTGTTCATTGCATAATTTATTGACTCGGAAAAGTGACAAAAGAAAGTCATGACAAATGGCATCATTGCACACAATTTACTCGGCGGGACGACGACGACGACTTTCGGAAAAAAATAACGTTCCCATTTTGGCATTTTTCAATTTCTCACACAGTTTCTATAAGCTCAATTCCTGACCAATTTCACAGCATACCCAATTCCTTCGTGCAAAATACAACTGTCTAGTCTTCACTGGACAGCAAAACCAATTCAACAGTCCCATCCTCAATAATAATGAGTAATGAGAAAAATGCCCGCATTTTCCAGCTGAAGCTGCAAACAGTTTTCTACCATGAAAAAGACAGTGAGGATCTGCAATTTTTTTATATACCGTTTCTTTTCCTGTGTGTTCATTTTCTAATGACAATTTCACATTCCCCTGATTTCCCCACGTACATTTTTTATTGCATTAATACAATTGTACCTAGGTATACATATACCGTAAAACTTGAATTAAAAGCCTACCTCAATTATTAGCCTAGGTTTTTCGTTGGTTTTATCGAGTGTAAGCCATTTACCGTAATGCTATCGATTTACCCTTGGTTTTTGGACAATTTCAAGAATTGTAGACACTAGCCTAGGCTTTTAATGCAAGTTTTACGGTATATACAATCTGAAATTCAGAAAAATTGCGGAATTCAATGTAAACACCCTTATTTTGTGGTAATGGGGAAGAATAGGGAGAGAAAAATTACACGAAACACGAAGCAATTATGTGTTTGTTTGTTCCTTTACACAATCCCTCTTCAGTCTCTTCAGGGGGATTCACAATTGAAAAACTGGAAAATTGATCATTAGGAAAGAAAGAAATGTTGTGAATGATGATAAATGGCCGTGTGTATGTGAATGTGTATGAGTGTGCTTTTGTGTGTGTGCTTATATGAGTTCACTCAGACATGTGAGGGTAGGTTTGTGGTTTGAGTTGTGGATTCCAGGGTTTTTATGATCTGTAGATGGTTTTGTAAACGATGTACAAAAGCGTTAGAATTTAGAATAGGGAGAGTGTAGAAAAAAGGAAGGGGGGATAGAGAGAGTGAGAGAGAGAAAAACATACAGACTACACACAAAGAGCTTACAAGATTCTCTCTTCACAGACATTCGGCAAAGGTCAATCTTTATCGTGTGTATCTATCAAGTGTTTCTCCATGTTCATCCCCCCCCCCCCCCACACAACCTCAACCTCAACCATCAACATCCGATTCCCATTCCCACACACTTTCCAAACGAGAGTAGAGAATTCTAAAATATGTTGTCCATTGGAAAATTATATATTTATTAAGACTCCCAGAATCCCAAATGGAAAGACTACCAAAGGAGGAAAGAGGAAAGAGAAAAGAGAAAGGGTGCTCACTGAATGAAATTCCCCATTCCCCTCTCAAATCTCAAAAAAAAGAACCTCACACACTACATACGATATGAAAATATGTAAGGAAATATGAAAAATGTACCAGAGAAAATGAAATGGCAGGCAATCTAGCATATTTTTTTTTTTTTTGAGAAATCTCCTTGAGCTCCTTCTTCCCTTCACTTTCACTTCCACTTTGACATTGCAGTACCAAATACAAATATACAAAATATGAGGAGGATACAGAAACAGAAATGGCTGGGAGAAAAGCAAGTGCGTACACGAAGAAGAAGAAGAAGAAGACGAAGACGAAGACGAAGAATATCCGAACGGTACATGATGAAATGGAAATAGAAAATATAATGCCGTGTGCATTCGTTCGGCCGTCGTTCGTTCGTCCCTAGGTGTTACACAATAAACTCTCTCTCTCTCTCTCTCTCCATCTCTTTTCCAGGCTTGTACTTGTATTTCTATTTCTATTTTGTATTTTGTATTTTGGGTTCTGGACTGTGTTATGTGAGGAATGCCAGGATTTTGCTCTCCATTCGAACATACACGAGCGGCTTCTTTTCCTTCACTGAGTTTCGGTCTCCGTCACACAACCCATGTTCAATGTTGAAGTCGAAGCCCAAGTCGAATCTCAGCTCCTGTTTTTTTTTGCATTTCTCCATCTACGTCGTCAGTCTGCCGCGTTTTCTTCTCATCTCTCTCTCTCTCTCTCTCTCTCTTTCTTTGCCTGTGCATTAGATGCCAAGCCACGTTCATGGAAGCTTTAGCTGGAATACAGAGTGTACATATAAGGACTAAACTAGTGGATGGGATAAGTATCCACTTCTATTCCTCTTCTATTCCCCGACTCTTCTTCTCTTTTCTCGACAGTCTACTGCCCTTTTCACGTCATAATGTTCCCTATAGCTATGACCATAGCAAGAGTCTGAGTCTGAGTATGAGTATGAGAACGAGGAGAGGGAGACTCACAATCAGTCTTCCAGGCTTCTCTTTTTTCTCCTCTCTGTACTGTACTAGATATTTGTATGAAAAAGCACACACAATATTTCTCTTTTTCCCCTGTAGTTAATGTACGCATTTCTAACTCGACTCTGTACAGAAAATGTGTGCGTATGGGAATATACGATGCATGTACCGAGAGGTATGTAGGAATATTCAAGTTCTAACTTGGTTTTGGTTTCAGTCGTCCTCTGTAAGTCCAAGTCCAAGTCCAATGTGGGAGTCGAAGTTGAAGTCGAGTCAGTTCACGAATAAATATGAGAACATGGGGGATTCACTAGGCAGTTTTTTTCCCTCCTCTTCTCTCCTATTTCTTCTTCTTTTCTCTCTCTCGTTTCTCGTTTCGTTCGTGTATGCATTGAGGGTACGATTCATTGAGGCCGGAACTTTCTTGGGAGAAGGAGAAAGCTACTTTCGTCAAGAGTATGCATATGAATACGATGAGAGAATTACGAACACCGACTCTGACTACGAACTAGCTAGATGTTAGATGTTGGATGTAGAACTGACGAAGAGAAAGAGAAAGAGAAAGAGAGAGAGAGAAAAAGCTTCAAGTTTCTTCTCCATATGATTTGCACTCACATTTCCTATTTCCTATTTCAGACTGTGTCTAGTCTATATGTATGTAATGTAACTACAACACATATGGGACATTGGCATGCTTTTTTTTAAGCTCACGATCATCCTCGCACTCTGCCCTCTACAACCATCAACATCCATTTCTCTTCTCCCCCTTTCTTTCTCTCTCTCTCTCTCTCTATATATATCGTTTCCTATTTTTATATATTTTTTTACACTCGTACAAATCCCGAATCCCAAATTCAGACGTCATAAAATACTTTCACTTTGCTCTAATGTTTTGGGATGAAAGCTCTATATTCCTCATTCCTCACTTCTGACGAGTCAATTCCACAATTATTATTTGAAATACGCTACAGGACTTGATGTCGTGTCCACCCATCTCCGAAGCCTCCTTATATCGTATTTTACAAATGAAAAACTTGTCTTGATTTAAATGTGAAGGATACAAAAAAAAAAAATATCCTCGGGAAATTTATTTATTTATCAAATGTGGAGAAATTTAAAAAAAAATGGTAGAAAATGCAGGTAAAGTTGAATGGAAGATCAAACAGATTCAAATGGAAAGATTGAGGTTTGACTGACGATGAGAAGAATTGGAGACAGTAAAACAATAAAAAAAACAAAAAAGTGAAAACTTCCTTTTGCATTACAAATACAATGCTGAAGGTTGAATTTAATGGGGGATAAGTTGAGAGTTGGAAGTTGGAAGGTGAGTCAGATTTTGGTGTGGATGTGAAAGGAAAAGAAAAGAAAAAGGTACCCAAGTTTGTTTTTTTTGCTTTCCTTTCCTTACTTTGACTATATAGACTGTGGAAATAATAAAGCGTGTACTGTTACTACTGAGCTCATGCTTGGTGTTATGTTATGTATTACTTTGCTTGTTTTATTATTTTCCTCTTCCCTCTGTCTGTCTGTCCCTGTTCCGTTTCGTTTTTTCGGTCATGTTCCCCCCTCCTCCCCCATTGAAATTCCCGTAGCGAAATAAAATAAAAATGTATAAAAGTTTGCTTGAATGACATTGAGAAGCATCTTGTTGAGTCAAGCCATCTCCATGGTGCTCGAGAAATAACGATTTGTGCAAGTTAAAGAGAGGGAAAAGGATAGAGAGAGATTGTGCTCATGGAATATGAAAATAGGACACACAAAGAACGAACGAACGACGAAAGACGGAGCGAGAAAGAGAGAGAGAAAAAAATGCACATTTTGGACAAGGAGGAGAGAAATCGAGAAGGAGGGAAAATTGTAGCTTTCTATATAAAATGTGGATTGTGGATTGTGAATCGCGGATTTTGCCGAGCTAAGGAAATCTTAGCTATCAGCTATAGTGAGAGACTGAGAGAGAGAGAGAATCAAAACGAAACGATGAGACTACACACAGTCAGAGGTTTTTCTTTATGTTCCAGTTCAAGTTGAACAAGACAAGGAAGGATGGAGATGGAGATTCTTCCACGTTTTCTCCTCCTTCGCTACTTTGACTGTAGGGAATACCAAAAAATTTCCACATGTATTTGTCTTTTGTAGCTGTATTACTCGCTTCTTTTGAGGGGGTTTCCCTTGAAGGTTAGCCTCCCGACAATGTTTCAGGTAATATGTGTGAAACTGTGTGTGGTCTATCTCTCTACAAATCATTTACAAAGGATTGAGGAGTTTACGTATATATTGTAAACTGAATTGGGCAAAGGAAGAGAAAGTCAAAGTAAAAAGCTTTCCCTCAACTCGTCAAAAGATGTTTCTCGCGTCGTAGTGAAAAGTATGTTATAGAGTTTCTCCGATTGTGACAATATTATTGTCTACCTTAAGTACCTCGTCTACTGATACTCGTATGAAAAAAATAAGGAAAAAAGCTCCCAATTCTTAATTTCCATTCCCTGGAATCAGGAATCAAATTATTTGAAAAAACAATCCTTACACGTACTTTGAATCTCGGAATTGTAAAGATTCCCCTTTCAAAATATTGCAGAGGAAATGAGATTTTTTTTTTTTGCTCATATTATCTTTTACTGACGAGTTTACAAAAAGACGATGACCTTCATCAAAAACAAAGGGGGAAAATAGCCAAAAAAAAAACTGATCACATAGAATTCGACATTTGTATTCCAGTCTGGACTTGGTAGGAAAAAACTCTTTGGACAAACAAAATGGGGCACGATTAACAATCAAAACTATAAACTCGTTTTCTCCCTTTTCCGTTTCCTTTCCAAACTTGTTTTTTACACTCTCCCAGGAAAACAAGAGAGATTTTCTTGTCTGTGGTTCTCGTTCTCTTTCCTTTTCCTTTTTGTTTTCTCCTCGCAAATTCATGGATTTTCTCTCTCTCCTTTTCTCCCTCCCCTTTTCCCAGACACGAAAAAAGAAACAGAAGCGAGAGACACAGAGAGAGAGAGAGTAAATTTGACAAAAATTGAACACCAGTGAAAAAAAAAACAGTTCCATTCTTTGTGTAAATCATGCTCTTTTTGTTTTCTCTTTCCTCATGCGTGTTCCGTTGACCTCAGACCTACTTTTTCTTTTTTATCTTCAAAATATGAACAAGGAAAATAAGGGAAACAACAACGAACGAGAAAATACTCGTTCAAAGTTTCCAAGAAACGTTTGTCCCAATTCTACAATCCTACAATATTTTTCCATCTCTTTCTTCACACGGGCAGAAATTCGCAGAAATTCGAACTCACTACAATCTATTTAGTTTGTAAAAAATCACATGAAAAAAACTCTGTACGGATTTGGTTTTGGTAGTAGCGTAGCCGCACAGTGAACACAACACACACGTCCTAAATCAGACTAGAATTGAATTTCGTTGTGATTGTTTGTACAGCTTGCAACAATAAATATTATGCAGCAATGGATTTTGCCTCGGAAAACCCTGTTTGACTGTGTTCGTTTCTATTCATTTACAGGGATTAACGAACGAGTTGCAAGGATGTGGACTGGAGATTCGACCCTTTTTACCTTTTTACCTTATTATACCCTATTTTTTTCAGTCTTCAATCTCAAGGAAAAATAAGGAAAAAAGTGGGAGCAAGTTGAAAAAATTGAGAATCCAGCCGTAAGTCTTAAATAAATGGAAAAACTCTTTAGACATTCTTGAGAGAGGAATGAAAATGCTTTTGTCCTAGGTCGAATCTCTCTCTCTCCTTGTGAATTACGATAGCCTGGAGATGAAAAGGGAAGAAAAAAAACCCCATAATGTTATTTGATAAATAATATTGATAACGCTTAGAGTCTTGCGGGGAATTCCTTCCAAACGTATCAGTACATGGAGCAGTGTAATGCAGTTGTTTTTCGCTCTCTGTAATACATAAAATCTCAAGCTCAACTGCTTTTGTCCCATAACACACAAGAAATGTTTCACTATTGTTATTTTCTTATATATTTTGGATGAGAGAGAATTGATTTTTTTTTTTTTTTGTAGTTTGTCGGTTTGTAGGTTACTTTGGTAGTTGATCGTTTCAAGTACTCCAACATAAAGATACACACAGAGAGTTTAGGCAGAAAAACAACACTCTCCTCATTTCTCTCTCTCTCTCTACTTTCTGCACGTAATAAGCTGCAATGATGGACCATTCACATTTCACTTGACCATCGTTGTAGCCGTTGTTTGTTTCGAATCGATTCCAAAGAATTTCCAGGACGGCTCAAGACTCGAAATGTTGAATGTTGTACGTTTAGCACGATTAAGTTGGCTGTGAGGGGTTTGGAATTTCTATCTGTTAGGGTTGAAGCGATGAGGAGCTTGAGGAATGTTCAATATGGGTCACGATACACAACGATACACAGACACACACACACACACACACACACATATGGAACACGGTGAGCTCGTGTACAAAGTGGAATTGCAAGGAAATGGAGGGAAAGTGGGAGAAATAGAGCGTTTCAACATTTATTTGCTTGGACAGTCTGAATTGAGGATGAGGATGAGAGAAAAACAGAACGAGAGAGAGAGACTATGAGAGAAGAAATGGAGGACAGCGGACGAACTGAGAAGGCATGGATACTAAATTGAGGAGATCAAAGCAGGGAA
This sequence comes from Gisinianus flammeolus, assembly GCA_034699125.1. Lineage (NCBI taxonomy): Eukaryota > Metazoa > Arthropoda > Collembola > Symphypleona > Katiannidae > Gisinianus > Gisinianus flammeolus. Next base: position 41,268 of record JAIUND010000885.1, on the reverse strand, counting down.
ATGACAGTCACATTAACCAGGTCAGGAGGGGAAAACTCCCGAACTGACCCATTTCATATCCAAACAACCATTTTTCCTTATTACAGATTAGTCAGAACGATTAAAAGGAGGAGGAGGATGAGAGAGAGAGAGAGCGAGAGCATTTTAAATGAGAGCTAATAAATTTTAAATTAAATTTGTACACATCCAAGTCGTTTGGAAATTGTGCTAGGGGAGCATTTGAAATGTCTTTTGATCCAATTGAACGAACCAAGTTATTTTGGTAGGATTCATTTACACACACACACACACACACACACACACACACTGTTTCTTGGCTTGTTTTTCTTTATAAATAAATGTCTGGAGAGGAAAAGGTTGAGGTGAGACACATTAAATTAATGTCCATTCAAAAGTCGTTTGAAGCTTCAAAGAAGTTTGTTTGATTACTTGCTAAGACAGATTTCCTCACGAAATATCCATTAATAATGCAAAAAATCCTCCGGATTTTGTGGTACATATAGGTATGTGTATAGTAAAAGTGTATAAGAGGCGATGTGAAATTTGATACGAAGGAAATATGATTTTTCCATGATCTGGTTTGTATGGATAAATCCAATAAAAATTAATGGCCTGTAAAATTAATTACGGATTGCGATACATGCAAAGTCATAAAAGCTCCATAATGTGAATACGCAGAACGCATAATATCTTAAGGAGAGAGAAAGAGAGGGACGGACTCTGCTCATAAAAGTCATAAATCCACGGAGTAAGATGGAGAAAAATCGCACAAATTTACGATGATTAAGACGGACAGTTTTATGAAGCTCAAAGAAATGAATCTGGTTTTTCTTTTGCATTCAGAGGGAAATTCTGAGGAGAATTTTAGGAAAGGAAAAGAAGTTTTCCGGACGAATGAAAAATGACAACTGAATGAAACTTTTTTTTGCACACACACACACACATAAAAGTATCGTATTTTGTGCTATTTTTCAAGAGTGGAGCAAACTGGAAGATAGCAAAGGGAATTGCATTAAATGCCGGAGGCCAACTCGTTTCTTTTGGATTCGGATGTGGCAAACATTCACCGTCTCGACTAAATCTAAATTGCATTCTCAGAGCTTGTAAACCCATTTCAAAAAAACGCACGAGATTTTTTTTTTTTTCAAATCCTGTCAAGTTTCCACTGGGAACTCCTGATAGAGCACAACTAACGTCCTTTAAAAATATTTTGTATTTGGTCAAACAAGCCGAAACGAATGCAGAATATCCTTTTGAAAAATGTGGACAATCTTTTGACTCACTTTGACTTGGATTTTGGATTTTTCTTCCGGTAAAATCGTAAATATATTTTTTTAGGTCAAACTGAAACCTCAAAATGGGGGGGATTTCTTTTCCCCCACTAAATAATGAATGAAAAACACATGTTCTCTAGCCATATGGCCTGCTGCCTGTCCCAAGGTATTGACTACTGACATTCCCTTTGCCCCCCCCCCCACAAAAAAATGGTGTCTGCACGACACTCACCACACGACAGCTTCTCAAGCTATTGAAAACAGATTGGTCCTCGTGTTTGGGACATTAAAGATTCATAGGGGATTCTTTTTCGGATTCTCCTTCGCTTTTTTTGTTGGAAACAGTTTGCCCAAACTCTCTCTCTGTCAACTATCATCTCTCTCAACACTTGAGATTCCACACAAAGATTCCCTGACGACAGCTCTGGATTCCTTCTCTCGTTTTCTTATTTCCCCGTATTGCAATGTATACATTTCACACACAGAATTCCTTGTCATTTCACCATCAGTATACGATGTATATGGCGAGCAGTCGAAATGACAACAGTTTCTTTCTCTTCTCAAATCAGCTTGTGATCTCCTCCATAGAATTTCTCTTGCTCGCCTTCAGAATCGGAATTTCCAGCATTTTGGATCAGCAATCAAAATCCTAACACCATTTTTTTTGTTCCCCCCTCCCAAATATACCCCCCCCCCCCAACACAAACACATATTCAATGTAAATACAATGAGACCACAATCCGATCACCCAAAAATGTATGCACATGTGACTACATTTAATAATATATGTTATGTGATCATTCTGACAAGATACCTTCCAGTTTTTTTTCTTTTTTTCCCTCTGAGAAATCCGCAATTCACGATTCACAATCCAAAATCAGACGACTTTCTCTTTCCATATGTCTTTCTCCATCTCAAATCATCATCATCTTGTTTAGTTTTTTGGTGATGCTTTCAGTGTCCCTGATTTCATGACTCCATGTCGACAAGAAAAAAACCCGCCACCAAAACCCAACAAAAAACTATAACGGAGATTTTGTAATTTTTGTGTGATGTGCTTTTCTGAGGTTTTTTGGTGGTCTCTCGTAAACTTTGTTGTTGTCTATCTGTGTAAGGATTTCAGATCAAACCAATTTTTGTCACATACAATTCCGGGAACTCCGTCCGTCGTCTCTCTCTCTCGAGAGAGGATCCTCCCTCATCTCGCTGTATCTGTATTCGCTGCTCGGAATATGAATGCAATTTTTGAACTAGTAGTCTCATAACTACTTCAGGGTAGGCTCGAGTAGTTTTTTTTCTCTTCTTCTGGGAAATTACGGTAGAATGCATGCATATATGCAGGATGACTCATGATGAGATAGACAACATTTCTCAAGGAACGCTCCAACTACAGAGAGTATACAGAGAATACACAGACAGTGTTTTCCTTTTTGGATTTGAATTCTTTTGACAGAAAGAGAGACTGAATTTGGAATTTGGAATTTCGCATCATGTAAATGTCTGTATGGATTTGTAAATGTAGAGTGTAGGAAGATTCTCATGGTTGAATGTGGGTCAGGGAGCTTAAGTCATGAGACATGAGACAAATGAACGCCACCAAAACAAAATGGTGGGAGGGAAATGTCAAAAAGGAATCCTCCTTTGACCCTTTTTTTTTTAAACTCAAAACTATTTTGTTTTGCTTTGCTTCCTTTCCTATTCAAATTTCCACAAGCATACTTGTCGTGTGTGAGTTGTACAAAAAGTTTAGCAAAAAAAAAAAACACGAGAGAGAAAATGTACGTAGGATATTAAGGATATATACTGATAGAAATGTCTCATCATTCCCAACTGAATTCAAATGAAAAGATCAAGAGAATTAATGAGATTTTAAATTATTTGTACAAACACGCGTTCTTGGAGCTCCCTTGACGCTGGAATTTGGAATTTGGAATGTGGAATTCCTTTGAATAATGTGGAAAAGTACCTCAAATTAGAACACCAAAAGCAAAAGGGATTTGAATATATGAGAGATCTAAGGAAATTCGGAAAACAGATGTAGACGTTCTGAGACTCTCAGAGGGAAAGACAAGACATTTAACATTTGATATTCTGATGTTTTTTATTCGACGGTTTTTTGAAGTCAAACTAAAAAAAGCTCAAAAAAAAGTGAAAGAAGCGAGAAGAGAAGAGATGAAAGTGACTTTCTTTCACTTTATTGAAATATTTGAAATAGAAACTAAGACAGGAACTGTGTCAATTAAATTCAATAAAAAAAAACTTCATATTTTTTTAATTTCATCGTCCGAATCCGAATTGAGAAGAGAGGAAAACGGCAGGACTAAAATCATTTTACAGTTTTTTTTTATACGGCACAAAGCACTCAAAGATGAAATGTAGAGAGAACGGAGACTTTCCCAGGGACATTTTAAATGAAGTAACGGAAGCATTAAAGTTGTACATACAGATACTGACTTGGAAGTTGGAAGCCTCAACCACAACGCCATTAAAGCATCAATAATACATACAGTACAACGAAAATTAGCACTTAGTTCCAGCATCCTCTTTCTTTCTCTTCTCATCGTCTTATTTTTCTCCGTATATTCTTCATCAAAGCTCAAGAATCAAAAAGAGAAAGAAAGACGAAGAAAAAAAAGGAGAGCTGGGAGAGGGAAGAAACTACAGATAAAAGAAAGAAAGTTTGAAGAAGTGAATAGAAAAACAGGGAGGGCAAGGAGACGGAGGGAAATATATATATAGAGAGAGAGAGGAGAGACAGAAAGAGCGAGAGAGAAAATGGAGTAATAATGTTGACATACCTTGCTCGAGGACGTGGATTTTTGCATAAGCTGGATGAGCATTCTGCGGCGCACACATGTAAGTCCCACTGTAGTCTTTGGTGGCTTTTTGAATGAGGAGTCGGGACACTGTGACTCCTTTCGTTTTTTTCTCCGTGACCAAACTCATTCCACCTCGTGACCACTCAAAGTTCACAGTCTGTTGGCAAATCATCAAACAAAATACAAAATCAAATCATCATGTACATGGAAACAACTTACGTCTTGGTGAATGTGGTTATTTAACTATCGTATGTATCGTATGTACAAAATACATGTTACAATACAATTCTCAAACCATGTGCAAACTTTCTCATTTTATTTCTTCTCATAATTTAAGTACCAAGAAATGCAGGGTTCATGATATATTTTCTCATGTGAAAGACATGTCTACCCTGAACTTGAACGGATATTTAGAGAAAGAGAGAGAGTGAAAGAGAGAGAGAGAGAATGGATTGTGGAAGCTCCATTTGAATATTTATTATGTTGTCAGATGAGCACAGATGTGGGTTTCACTCTCTCCTTTTCTTCTTATTTATTTCCAGCTTCAAAGGATTACACGTTGGATTATATGAGGAGGAGACTATATCAAAACCTCACTCACGGATTATGCAACTATAAATATGCAACTCCAACAAGAAACAAGAACGAGGAATCCTGAGGAATCCTGAGAAAAACCTTTATTTGGACTATGAAACAGTTGAAAACACATCTCAAGAGTCCACACTGTGTGTGTTTTACGTTTTACATACTTCAACAACCCGACGGACTCATTTTTCTTGGTACCTATTATTCGGCTGGACATTTTGTTGGGCTTCCATACAAAATGTCCAACTATAATCTGGACACTGGATCACATTCACATTCAAAAGGGGAGGGGAATCGAGTAAAAAGGGAGATTGTGATTGTAACCTCATTCTGTTTTTCTGGTTGAATGAGCTGGTAATGGGATGGAAGGGCCACCGAGTGTCCATGAATGAAAATGTAAAACAACTTTCAAGACCTTTTGGAGCATCTTAATCGTACGATTAGTGTTTGTCAAGCATGAACGTTACATTTTAAATCATGTCCAAACAGAGTCTGTCTGTGTCAAAGTCTGTACAAGAAATTATGTAGAGTAGGAGAGAGAGAGAAAGAGAAATAGAGAGAATTTTGCTGAGGGAATTACACTCTGAGCGTTTTACATTAAACAGAAGAGAGGAAGGTGGAAATGGGAGGCAGTGTGCAAGAGTGTGCAGTGGTGTCTTCATGTTCTTGTTCATCGTTCAAAGAGAGAGAGAGAGAGAGAGAGTCACCGAGAAATGTAGAGGCTTTGAAATGACTGTGGAATTTGAAGCGTGAGCAGAGACTTAAAATGACTGCTCAAAATCCCAATGTATGAATGCAGGAATAGGAACAGACACATTTACTTTCTCCTTTCCTTTCCCTTCTCTTTCTCTATCTACTCTGTATTTCTCTCGCCATGTCTTCTTTGAACACGCCAACATCCAACTTAATTTACTAAATAATGAGATGCAAACTCTTTGAGCAAATTTAGAATCAAGTTTAAGCATCTGAATTTCCAAGATGAGTCTCCCCCAGATCCCTTACACAATATCCACCGAATAGACAATTTCCCTCCTATTAATATTTCTATATGGGATGATATTCACTTTCTTACTTTTGAGCTCTTTCCCTCTGCTTTCTCCCACGAACATATCTACAATATTTTAATGTTTGACTGGACGACGACGACGACGATGACGCTCAAACGAATTTTTCATGCGGTGTCCATGAAGCTATTTTTTTGTTGTTCTTCTAACGTCTCTCTTTGTTCTAAATGAATTAATCATTTTTATGCTCTCTTTTGAAAAAAGTACGTACTTACATATTGTAGGATTAAGCTGTGGAACTTTGGGGAATCAGATGGAAGGTCAAGAATATTGAAGAAACTCTCAAAATCCGAAGGTATTATTCATAAGATACGTATATCTATTTTCTATTAGAATCTACATACAAAAGTCCAAGGGAGATTGTGTAAAGTACACAGATGGTATGAAATGTGTACAATTTTGATGTATTGTTCTATTAAAATCTTAATTCTTCAAATAAACTAATTTGCAATTAGGCTAATGGTCATTCTCTCACTACTTCACTCCACTGTCGAGTCGGAATGTTTAGTAATAGTAAAAGCAAAGTAGAAGAGTGCAAGTGCCAGTATGTTGAAGAATACAGAATACAGAAGACAGAAGAGAGGAGAGAGAGGACGAGACAGAGAGAGAGAGAACGAGAGTATGGGATAGGAAGATTGTGACTAAGCCTGTAATTTATGGATTTATGGCTTTAGTTTGAATGGACGCTACCGTCTCTTCCCCTCTCTCTCTCTCATTTTCTCTCTCTCATTTTCTCTCTCACATTGTTTCAGATGCATATTAAAGGCTCCGTTTATTTTGATTATTATCCTCTTGGAATCCTTCAGTTAACGCTCATAAATAAAGCGGGCTTAAGAATTTTATGGTCACATTAAAAATCCTCGTAAATACCAAGAGAGACCGACCGAGGTACAAGGACAACTCGGCCATTTCCACACACACACACACATGCTGAAAACAAACTCGGGAAGAATATCTATGAGGAGCAACAGCAGGAGGAATGAGAATATGTAACGTATGTAACGTAACAACAACTTCTTACTCTCTCTCTCTCTTTCTCTCTTATATGACATTATATTACAGCCTTATAGCCAGTATGTACAGGGTGACTATAAATAATATGCCTCTGGAATACTCTGGATCATCATCATCAAATATGTATAACCCTCCAAATAGGAATGATTGAACCGGCTCTGAATTTATTTTGGGCATTAAATAATTGTTGCTGGCAGCTGATTCTTCGGATACTCCAAATCTTCATTCTAGTAAACTACTCTGTCCAAAGTTTAGCGTACATCAACAAAAAAAACAGGGTGGTCATCCCAGTCTCCAGTTCCTATACAATATAACATCCATAGGAAAATTATGATATGACAAAGAGAGACACAAACAAGTTGAGTTAGATTTGTCCATTTGCTTCAATGTAACTTTCCTCTTGTTTTGTCCGTGTCTCTCCGTGTGTGTGTGTGTGCTGGCGGTGGTCTATTGTTGATTCTCGGGTGGTTTCAACTTTTGTAACTGTGTGTGTGTGTGTGGTGTGAACATGTGTTCCTAAGGGCCTTTCCATTCACACCCAGACTTAAGACACCGCCGCCATCAATACGATCACTATATGAAATGAAATTGTTCAACCCGAGTTGGGATATCCCCTGAATTCTTCCCATATACAGATATACAGAACAGATATATTTGATTTGATTTTATGTTCACAGTTATATAATAATCTCTTCGTTCATCCTCCTCCAGATTGAATGGTCAAGGATATCCACAGATATGTTTCACACACTTTCAACCGGAAAAAAGTTTTTTCTTGTGGAGAGAGAAAGTAAAAGAAAGTTTGACCATGGTTGAGAGTTGAGACTGTGAGGAGGAGGAAGAAGAGGAAGAATACAAAAAAATGGAGGGATGTCATCGAATTTGTAAAATATACTCGACGAGTTTACTCTGGTTTAGAGTATTTGTAGAAGGGAGAAGGAAAAAATGGAAGGGGAAACTGAAATGAAATGAAGCATTTACCCTGGAATTATGTCTCCAAAGAATATGCTTCGGGGCCATGTCAGTAGCATCCTGTGGAAATAGACAACGAGAAATAAAGCATTACAATTTATAACCATGTAAAAAAATGTATGTACGCGTAGGGAAAATATCGGTCAGATACTTTCAGCTGAAGAAAGAGAGAGAGAAAATAAAGAAAGTTACCTCGACGATACAGGTTAAATTGATGGTGCTTCCAGCTTTGATAAAAAGTTCCGAGTTTCGGCCGCTAAGACCCTCAATTCGAGTCACGGGCTCTGAAAAACACAAGAAAAAACAAGAAAACATTGAAAAGTTTTGTCTTTTGGTCTAGTTTTCTCACGGGAATGTGTGTGAGTATTATGCATTAAATCCTCTCCAATAACAAATACATACACATATATATTCATATATGAACAAGCTCAAATGTTAAATTGTAAACGTCTCCAACCCCCGCAAAAAAGTGAAATGAATGCGCTTTCAACAACTATATGTAATATTTAAATGTTAGAATTTGAAATAAATTCAAATTCAAAATGCAACAAACTTTTCCACCAGCAAAAGACTCTCACTCTGTGTGTATCTGTATTTACGCATTCTTGGAGTTGGAGTATAAATAAATTTGAATCTAATTTGTAAAAAGTTTTTAGTTTCCCCCACATTTCACTTTTGAAAACTTGACTTTTTACTCTTTACTCTTATTTATTTCCTGGAGGATGGTTGATGGTTTAATTTACCAGTTGCTCAAGTTGCATCATAAAATTTTCTTGAGGTTGTTTTGACTTCATCCATTCTATTTCAAAACTATAGCAGCATTTCCTCTTTAAACTAATTGACACGTTGTACGAAATTCAAATGACCCAGTTTTTGTAAGTAGAATTATTATTATTGGGAAACTTGGATTGTTTCAATTAAAAACTGTCAACTTTCCCCCTTACTTTGCCAGACAGTTGAAGCAAGATTGGAGATTGGAGTTTTTTTAAACAGAATCTCAGTCAAAAAAAAAAGAAAAGAAAAAGAGAGACTTTTGATCATTCAGTTTTATGGAAGAATTTTTTTTTGGCACGCATTTGATTGTAAATAAGACGAGCTAAAAGCTTCTATGAAGAAACAAAGTTTGTGGTGAGAGGAAGAAAGAAAACGAGGGAATGAAATGATAAAGTAACGATTTGTGGCCCACTTTGCTGTCTGCTTTATATTTTCTTACTATGGTTTTCACTGTGAAGAAATGTGGATGTGGATTGTGAATTCCATTTACAACTTAGTTGTGCAGGGAAGAGAAAGGAAAATAAGAGATGATCAAACCTTTAATGCTTTAAGACCAACAAAAACACAAACAAATTGAGAAACTGCCGACTGTATAGAAACGGAAGAAGAGAAGACGTTTGAAAATGTCGAGACTGGAGAGAGAGAGAGAAGTCTGGTTGGATATGGGATGCGACGAGACCACATTGAAAGAATCAATTGCCTTTGATCCGGAAAGACAAGAAATTCCAATTAGAACAAATGTCATGGCAGGTCTTATCTCTTTTAAGTAGTCCGGCTTTATTTCTGCCTTATTTTCTTGTCGTCATTCTCAGCTTCTCTCTTTCTCTCTTTTGCTATCACTCCTCCTCCATTTCCCAGTCTGATGTGAATGTGAATGAGAGTCAACCGGCTCTCGACTGTCTAAAATTGTTCAACTCCTCGGTACAAAACAGAAAGTTTTCCTTCACAAAAAAAAAAAAAAACAAGACGCGTTCAAAGAACTCTCAATTGCTGACATTGAAATTTTCCCGGATTTCCCAATGCTTTCTTCCATCTTCCATCAAAAAAAAGGTTGTATGTACTCTGTTTTTATTTTTAAGATGAAGATGAACTAAGCTAAAGAAAAATATTAAGATATGTTCTATATCTAGTATATAGACAGTAGAATTTTTTTTTTACTCCAAAAAAAGAACTCTGTGAATTTATGTAGTTAAAACCTTCACTGGATTTGCATGTCATTTTACTTTTTTTTGTACAAGGAAAGTCCTACAGAATATTCAAGAGAGGAATGAGAATATATTTTCCTTGCCTTTTCCCTCTCGTCGTACAAACACTCACTGACGGACTCGCTTGAACCATTTTAATAAAATCAAGTTGGATAATATAATATGTGTAAGAAATGCTTTATGCTCGTTTACATGGTAGAATGTAGATTGAACGCAGTGTACTGCATAAATTGAACCAAATTTTATTACTAAAGGCGTACAGTGTGGAGGAAAAAAAGAAGAGAGAAGGAGAAAGAGAAAGAGAGGAGAGAAGTTTGAGATGTTTCTCTCTGACGATGAGATTTTGACTCTCGAGTATAGGAATAAAGAAAATAAAGTTAAAAGCCAGGACTGACAAGCTATGACTGTCTAAATTTGGGAGTCAAAGGGAGGAAAGCAATATAATTTCCTATGAGGTTTCATATGTATACGCTTTCCATGTACATGTCATCGTCTGATTGTATACAGTTGTCGTTGTAGTTGAAGTTGGAGTTAGAGTTGGAGTGCTCTTGTGTATATAAACAAACAAGGATTTTTCCCCATCTCTCAGTTTTTTTCATATCAATAAAATTTCAATTCCCCCCCCCCCCCCTTTCTCCAACAACCAACAAATTCTAGTTTAGTGGGACGACTGGGAAAGGAAACACCAAAGGTATGAACTATGAACAGCTTCCCACTCCCATTTACATGTGCTAAAAGCTTACACTTTTACACTCTTACACTTTTACACTATTACACTATTGCACTTCAATTTGGAGTTTTTTTTATTCAATTCAGCATTCAAGGAAGAAGAAAAAAATGGGAAGAACTGAAGAAGCATTTGTGTATTTGTTTGTGTGGATATCACACATCACTTGGCTGACTGAGGTATATACAAAAAGCTTTGGAGAGAAGGGGGAAAAAAACTGGCATTATCCAAATGGACTGAGCAACAACAACATCAACAACAAGCAAAAACACAAACACAGAATGAAGCCGTAGAGAGGAGGAATTGGAGGAGAGTGAGTGTACTTTCACTTTTACTTTTACTTTCCTGATTGTTGCTTCTTCTCTTTCCCTATATTCTGGCTCTCTGACTATGGAATTTCTCTACTCGTATAAAAGAAGAGTAGAGAGTGCACTTTCCTCCCGAAAAAATAGAAAATGTTTTACGTTCACGTTTTACTTGGATTCACAATCCAGAATTATGTCATGTTCTCCCCCATTCCTTTCCTCACCACCACACCAGTCCACCACCAAAAGTCTCCTTCCTCAGTAAAGAACTTTAACTCATGCACACACACACATGCACACACACATGGATTTTCACTTTCTCTCCCTTGATACTACTGCCATGATATTTCCCTGAAAAGGTTTCCACATAAAAGCTTGTGTCAAATGAAAATATCACTTATTTTTACCAACTTGACTATCCATTTCTCCTTCTTCAGACTTCTTGTACTTTCCATTTCCATCTGTGACCCACATCAAATCAAATCCCAACCCATCGAACCCCTCACAATCCTCCAGATAACTCGAGAGTCAATGGTTAGTTTATTTTTCTTCCACTCTGACCTACTTGATTTATTGTTACGTTTTGACACAGAGAGGATTATTCCCTGTTTTCCATCTTCCCCCCCTTTTTTTATATCGTATATTCATATTTGGTATTTGTGAAAGATAGGATGGATGTGTGAGACTAGAGAAAGTGTATGTTTTCTTTTTCTTTTCCTCAAATTATTGTGCGATGTGTGATGGGAGATTGTGAAAGTTTTCATACGGTACGGCTCGAGAATTGAGCGGAAAGGAAAGGATCCCCGCACTCTGTCTCTCTCGATAACAAACAAATCAAGATTGATTAAATTGAAACAAAATAAATAAATATATATCCCTATATACAGAATACAGATACATGAGAGCAAAACAAACAGAATAGACGGAAGGAGAAAAGAAACTCCCAAAATTGATTCGATGGCGTTCCAATCTGGAATCTCTACACAGTCCCTAATCGTCCAATCTAGACTTGCTCTGACTCTGGCAATCGAGGGAATCAAAACAGAAAGAGAAAGGAAAATAGGAAGCAAAAGGAAAACAAAGGGAAGATGAACAAGAAGAAGGAGGAGGGAAAAGAAAAAAGAAATGGAATATTACGAGTGTAACAGCGCAAACAAAATAAAATCTCGAGTACATAAATTTATATTGGATTGGGTTTGTAGTCATGTGTAGTCTGTAGGAAAGCTCAGTTATTCAAATCAGACAGGGAGAAGCCGTTTTTTTCTCTCAATAAATTTCTCAGGGCAAACCAAAGGGATAAGAGAGAAAAGAGTACCAAGTAAAATTGTGAATAGCAAATGTATAGAAAAAAAAGGCAAACGGATTTCCATTGGCTAGAATTGGAAAGAGATTCTCTTTGCTTGGTTCTCTCTCTCTCTCTCTTGTACGAGTAAGAGTAAAGAGTACTCTGGGATACTTTCCCTTGCTTTCTCTCCCTTTCTCTCTTCTCTTTTTCTTTATTCCCCGGATGGACGGGTTAGTAGGCTAAAGTGGATTCAAACTGAAAAAGATGTACGTGTAATACTCAATAGGAGTGGATGGAGAAGGCCGTCCATAAATCAACCCACCACTAACTATATTACCACAGGCCCTCGTGTATGTACGGAGTACGTAGGCAAACGTACGATATATGTATATATATGTATTTGTAAGTATGTACACTATCAACTATGTACGTTTACATGCATGTAGCATCTGGGTTTTTAGCCAGGGAACTCCGGTTCATTGCATCTCATACCTTCTACACAAAATACTCGTCTGTATATACAGAACATGAACGTACATAAAGAGAATCACTCTCCAGTCTCCACAGTCTCCATTGTTATTGTGCCTTTGCTTCCGAAAAGGAAAACACACACAACACAACGCAACACAACACAACAGCACACAACAACTCACTACAATGCTCGGTTACAATTTCCTCATTGGCTGTCGTCATGACATAAGAAATACAGATTCAGATACTATAAGCAAAACCCTGAGCACCGTGTAGAAATATAGAAAAACATGAGGAAATTCAAAGTCGAGTTCAAAATTCAAAATTCAAAATTTTCTCGTTTCCCTAAGAAAACTTTATATTGAGCGTCGGTGTGTGTTTTCGTTTGTATTTGTATATTCCTGTTATGATTTCGTCTATGTGTATAAAAAGGGAGAAAGTTGGCGGCTCTTGCACTCCTTGACTATGAATCTTTTCTCCCCGCCCGCCCGTCTTGTGCACAGAGCCACAATGAGAAATGATATGCTTTTACTTACGATCCAATGACTATGCATATTTGATAATGTTATGATGGTAGCATATTAATACATTTATGGAGAGAGCGAGAGAGCGAGAGAGCGAGAGAGAGAGAGAGAGAGAGAGAGAGAGAGAGAGAGAGCGATGAAAGTATGAAGGAACGGTGATAGGAACCAGGACTGACACACGGAGAAGACCGAGACCAAAACTCCAAAACCGAAACGGGAAAGGCAGGAGAAAACATATTCGGATTTTACGGGTTTTATGCACGTATCTATGTAAGCGATATGGGGAAATGTCTGAAGGAGCAAAAGTAGATGTGAAAGTGGAAGTGGAACGAAGAGAAAATTAGAACGACGACGACGAAGGAGACGAAGAAAGAAGAAGAAGAAAACGAAGAGGACGACGAGGAGAAAGTGAGAGAGTGGTTTTTTCCTCGTACATGGAGCCTGGCAAAAAAAATTATTTTGTATTTACGAGAGCTCTCTCGTCTCAATCTATAAAGAGACTCGATAAAAGAAACACTGAACTCCTTCGACATTAATCTTCCTCAGCGGACAACTCTCAGCGTTGTTCAGATGGCGATGGAGAGAGAGAGAGAGAGAGTAAGAGAGGAAGAAAGAGAGAAAGAGTGTGGAAGCTCAAGTGAAGTCAAATAAAAATACAACTTGCATGCAAACAGTGACTGTACGTGCCTGCGGTCCTTCACCGTATTAAAATCCTCACCATCTAATGTGTCGTTCTTCTTTGTCATCATCTCCTCACTCGCTCCCCCCTCCCCACTTTCCCCCGTCTGTCTTCCTCTTCACTCTCCTCATTTCTCACTCTCCTCCTCCTCCTCTTGCCTGCCCCATATATTTATATTTATACACACCAAACACCAATCTCTTTTAAAAAAAGAATACCTATATGTACACAAAAACTCCGCTGTAGATTCTAGAGTCTAGAATCTAGATTCTAGATCCTCCTAATTTCTAATCTCCCATTTTATGCTCCTCTCTTGTGGCTTTTGGTGGGTACGAACGTCATTCCAGTAGACTTGACGAAGTATATCGTTTACAAAATGCTAAATACTAAATGTTGTCCTCATATTTCTCACGACAAAAACCCAAAACATTCCATGTCTTTGGTACATATACAAATTCCAAATTCAAATTCATGAATATTCGTCCTGAGCATTCCCTCTCAAAGGAATTTTTAGTAGCTCCTTTTTAATGACGAAAATTGAAGTACACACACAACAAAAACAAAAAATGTTTACAGAAATAAAAAACTGTTTTGGTATTTAAAAAAACAAGGTATGCAATTAATTTTGTCCGCAAATGTCAAAAAAAGAATTTAGTATATTTTTTTACAGGGGTAAAAAGTACATAAATGGACGTGTTTTTTAAGCTATACTTGAAAAAACACATGTTCAAAGTCGGTGGAAATGTCAGAGAGAGAGAGAGAGAAAGGAAATGAAGAAATGGTATGAGATAGAAATGTCGTAGAGTTGCCACTTGTAAGAAGGAGAAGCAGTTTCATTTTTCACGAGCACACAAACGTCCACACACACACATACACATACACATTTTCCTCCATAATATACAGAATGTTGGTGGGGGAAGAGCAACTCGATAAAAGAAAACGAAGAGTCCCTCAGCAGCAACACTTAAACTTTTTTTTTACGGAAACTTTGACACCTTGGTCAACTTATGTGTTCTATGCGGGTCCATTGGACTTTCTCTCTCTTCCTCTTTCTTCCTCACACTCAAACGATTGCGATTTCCAAAGCAAACACACAAACATCCTGAGAGAGTCGTCTCCATCTCACCTCTCTCTCCCTCTCTCTCTCTCTCTATTATGCCCATACACAATCTGTATACATAAAAAAAAACCAAATCTAGAATCCCAACTCCGGCTTGGTTTTAGAAGGGAAAACGGATTCAACTTTACATGTAAAAGAATCTCTTGAAGATTCACGAGTTCAAGTGCGTCCTTTGCCTCCCCCCGTTTTTTTTTACTTTCACTTTTTACACCGTTTCTTCTCTTTTTAGTTTGTATAGTATTCAAAGTTTTTTTTTGTTTGGTTTTTAGGTTTTTGGATTTTGGATTTTGGGGGGAAAGTGTGTGTGTGTGTGTGTGTGAGTGTGAATATTCCCATTATGCCACAGAATGAGAGTCACATGCACACACACATATAAAGAGATTTATTTTAAAGTTTCATGGACATTGAAAAAGTTAGTGCGTCCATTTTCCTATTTACAATCTTGTGTGAATAGACTTTCTCCGCTCTTGGGACGACCACCAACATCAATAAATAGAAATAGAAATAGAAACTAGGAAATACCTACCAGGAGCCCAAGTAGAAATGAAATAAAAAGAAATACACCCATTTCATACGAACCTCAAGATTTCCATGCAATTTCTTTAGTTTTTTTTTGTGTGGGGGTGGGGGGGATTAAATTGAAAAAACAAACTTGATGCATATGTGATGAAAGGGGCAGTAACTTTGGATAAGTCAAGGTAATTTCCATTCAAAGACGTCAGCTCTGAATGGTGAATTCAATGATTCAATGAGTTTCATTTTGGGTTTTCAATTCATATTAATGATTTTCAAAAGTTTCTTTTGATTTGATCCTTCCATTGAATTTATATAGGATACATTTACATCTGTACATGAAATGCAATGGGAATAATCTCAAGAGATTTCCTTAGGAATTTATTTCCTCTTTATAAAATGTAGTTTCTTTTTCTTATCATGGTTTTTTGCGCATATTGCATAATAATTTCATTCATTAATTTGTCATTCATACGAAATGCATAATATATATATATAATTCTCAACCTAATTTTCTCGAAGGATTCTGATTTGATGACAATCACCTTGTTGGTCGTATTGTTTGTCCTGCTCTGATTCCTTCCGGGTTGTATCGTATAATGATAATAAAAATAATAATTCGTACAGTGTGGAGATTAGGAGATGTTGAAAATAGGCATGAGTCATAATGAACCGCCCGGATCCTAATTAACTTCCGTTGAACATTCAAGATTCAAGGGAGTTCCGAACAACCAAAAGTAAACAAGAGTTCAAATTATAATATAAAATAAGAAAGTGTGTGTGGAAAGGAAGGTATTTGGGCCAGAGGAAAGTCTTGAGGAGTGTACGTAGTAATAATTATAATTATAATGCAATTCCAAATCCCTTGGGTCTTGTGAAATAATGAACAAAGACATTAGCAACTCTCCAAAGAATCCCCCGTCCAAACATACAGAAATACGCAAACAAACACAAAGGAACACCATAAAGAATTATTACCATAGGTAGGAATAACTTTGTGAAAATATGTCACATTCTCCACTTCCTCCATGTACTAATATCTGTAGAAGCTATGCATATTTGTTGTCTTGTATTGTGTTTGGTATTGGTATTCTATTGCACTGTATTGTATTGTATTGTGTGAAGGGAAGGGAAGGTAAACATTTCAATTTCATGCTGTACATTATGAACGGAGAAAGGGGGCTAAGAGCTCACCGTTTAGCATGTAATTTTGAAATATTCATTCTGTTTATTCCGTATTAGATTAGATTCCGTGCGAGAGGAGCCGAGGAAATGAGGCGAGAGGATGTAAAAGGGTAAATTGGTAAAATGGAAAGCACCTTCTTATGTAATAGTAAATATCAAAGGGAATCATCGTCCTCCTCCATGATACACTTTCCATATGTGGCTAATGAGGAGAGGGAGAGAGAGAGGAATCCTGTTGGATTTATTCCTACAACTATGTATGGACAAATGTACAAATGTACAAACACTCCACACTCAACACGAGGGACATTTTCCGGCTACAAGAAAACTACAAATAGAGCTAGAGCTAGAGAAATCATAAATAAGGGCAGGAAACATTCATTGGAAAGTTGAAAGTTCCAAATGAAAATGACTTGAATCCTCATCTTATTTGTAATTACTAATTAGGGATTAGGAGTCTCAACGATATGAGTTACCAAGTGGAGTTTCTTCAAGGCTCGTGCAAATCGGATCTTAAGATCATGAAGGACTTTATCGTTTACTTAAAGAATCCGAGTACGTATGTACGTATTTCATTTTATTTCCCTTATACTCGTGATTTCCGTCTCGGGGAAACTCAGAAGTCAGTTAAGAATTACTGACACATGAAATGAAAATGAGAGAGAGAAAACGTTTCCGTCAAATTTTTCTTTCCAAGGAGAAAGCATTTTCAAAAACTCGTTGTCCTCATTCAAGTCGTTTTTGTCCACATGAAATTTGATTTGATTTTGAATTTTTTCCCTCCCTCTTCTTGACTTTGGTAAAAAAAGGATAAAGGATAAAGGAATCGGGGGGAGGTTTTCCTTTGGGGAAGTTCAAGAATGTGATGTTATAATGGGGAAACTTGTCCGTCATTCTTAGCCTGTCAAATGTTCAAAGTTCCATACTCTCCGATTATTCACATTCATTCACATATGAAATGACAATAGCTCAGTTTACTGTATGAATACACAGAGTGTGTGGCAATATGGGGGATTGTAATAGTCAAACACAATCTCTCTCTCCAACTTTCACTGAAACCCCAACTTATAAACTTATACGAGTCTTTCCAGTCGTCTACTGTCTACAAGTCTACACCATCCACTCAGATGTACTTACACACACACACACACACACACACACACACACACACACACTTTCCCTTCGTCTTTGGCATTGTCAAAAGTTTTGAGTTTCGTCAACGTCGTTGTCATTGTCGTCATCGTCATGGTCGTGATGGAGGACATCCAGACCGTCGCCATAAGTATGAAGACATGGTCGATCTTATCAAAAAACCGTCTCGTTTTTGTCCCCAAAAAAGTCGCTCCTCTCGTCATTTGCATCCACAGTCCCATTATCTCCCAACTAAATGTCAAGCTTCTCACTCAAACTCAAATTGAGGAAACGAGTAGAAAAGCCACGAACACTCAACACACAAACACACACACACACACATCAGCTGTGTTTTACATATGTATAAGCATAGGGAAATACTAGAGATTTCCTCAGAGTGGTTCTTTACATACGCATATGTGTTGGTGTTTTTGGTAGAGGAAAGGTTTTCTAGGGAGTGAGTGGAGTGTGTAACATGTATTTATTATTAAAAAGAACCTTTACTTATTCAGACTATGCATCCTCCCTCTCTATTTACATAAGCTTTCTCTCTCGCTCTCTCTCTTTCTCTCTTGCTTTCACATTGTCGTGTACATGAAGACAGCCATGATAAGTGCAACCATCAAACCAAGTTGTTTTGTATTACTTTTGTCAAGGAGAGGAGTCGAGAGAGAAAGAGTTAAGTTGAGCAGTTGTTGGGTCGTCGGTCGTTGATGGTTGATGGTTGATAGTTGGAGAAGCGTAAGGTATATTTGACATATCATACGAGGACAGGGACACTTTTCAACTTAGAGCTTGTCGAGCTTCTGGCTCAACGAAACGAGAATTAAATGACAATAAACTTTAAAATTGCCTTCCGATCTCGTCTCCACCACCAAACATGAGAGAAAACTCTCACACGCACACGCAACCATTCATTTGTTCTTAAGTTCTTGACTCTTGTTCCATGTATTTATATCGTAACAAAGTCAAGGCCTCACACGAAGCGAATGAGAAACTCATCTCATTTTCTCAGAAACTTGAATGTCACTTCCATATATCCACAAAATGCATATACACACACACACACACACACTCACACCCATGTGTGCACTCAATAATTTGATTAGCCTTTCACTCTCTCATTTTCCGTTTAATTCCCAACACATCAGAGATGCTCCAAATCCTCCCCCACAGTTGGAATCATGTACAAGGAAGACCGTAATTGTAATTATGCAATTCAAACTGTCACTGTCATCCTCCGAGTTGATTGGTTGGTTCGTATTCCATACATTTATTTCTTATGAATGTTTTAATCTGTCAACTGCAACTCCTCGTTTACCAGTTAATCCCCAGTACTTTCATACTTTCAACCGTGAACAATTAAAAACTTTTTCATTACAGATGTAATCATTAAAAGGTGACGTTTTTTTCAGTAAGACTTTTTTCAGTAGGACTTTTTTTAGTAGGAATTTTTTTAGTAGGACTAGAAAATTGAAATTAATTAACAGCATTTCTCACAAAAAAGAAAAACTCGAGAGTCGAGTTAGTTTTTCTAGGAAAAACTGGTGCTCATTTGGAATTTAAGCGAGACGACAGAGGAGCCATAACAATTCCAATTCCAATTCTATTCATGCGATTAAAATTAAATATTAAACATCGTGTGCCGTTTATGAAGCTTTCTCTCTAAAATACTTTGACCAGCGAGTCAAAGTGTGAATGCTTTGTGAGGAAATTTGTGATTCAAATGAAGGGGAGGGGGTTGAGTTAAACATGAGGTTATAAGTGTGAGTACACTTTGAGTATTGGAAAAGGAAGAGAGAGAGAGAACGAAAGATTACACACTCGACTGGTTCAGATTGATATTGGATAATGTGCAAATGTTTGGGAGGAGGTTTGCAAGTAAATTCGTTGAATAAGTACAAATGTATATGTACAATCCTCGCTTGGTTTAGTTTTCTGTAGAAATTCATTCGTTCATTCGGTTTCTGGTCCTTGTCCTTGTTCCTTTCACGATTCATTTCATTTTATTTTCCATGGGAGCTCAATGTACGTATTACGTATATATATATGTTTCGTATGGAGGATGGAGTTTGGAGGAGGATCTGTGTACAAGTCAGAGCCAACATGAAGGAGGACAGCGGACAGCTGCCAAATTGGAACTGTCTCTATCGCCATCGGTCAGCTTAGCGTAACTTCACAGACTGTGCTACTCAAAGCTCCAGAACAAAGCCGATTTTGTCCAGCTGTAAACTATTCAGCCGAACGTCCTCTTCTCTTTTTCCCCATCCACAGATGACACAGAGCAGTCAGCCACTCTCTCTCTCTCTCTCTTTCTCTCTCTCCCTCTCCATTTCTCCTTTTTATATTTTCTCCTCCCTACCATTTTCATTTCAACTCAAAACTATTTTATGATTTATTTCTCGAGGATCCATCCAAAATTTCTCCAAATCCCAAAATATTACAATACACCAACCATCAACTCGCAAAAAGATTTAAATACTCGAGAGAAAGAGAGAGAGACTTTTGGGAAATCACAAAACGACAAAACTCTCTCTCTCTCTCTCTCTTTCTCTCTTTCTCTCTCTCGCTCTCTTTGTCTTTCTTTGTCGCCAATAAAAATATTCAAATTTTGAGATTTGGGATTCAAGGACGGCGGAATTTCTACTTCATCTCACAGACAGACAACTGGAAATTAAATCCATATATAAAATAGTTTTCAAATCTAAAGTTTTCAAAACTACATGCATCCGAATTCAAAGTCGAACGGCTGTGAACATGAAGATTGTGGGGAACAGAGTTTAATTAAATTTCATTTTGAGAGACCATCCCACCCACACACACACAACCAATATGAATGATAAAGATGATTCAATTAATTTGGATGAGTTCTCCATGACGAAACCGATGGAGACAAAACGGACAGGGATGGACAAACGAAATCCCAAATTATAGTAACATGTGTCGCCTGCAATCCGCTGACGTTCATCCCATTTTAAATAATTCAATGCACGAACATGCTCAGTAATTACAGAGTCGACAGAATCCGAATCACAAAAATATGAGGACGAACGGGAAATGAAAAATATGTATATACACAAAAGAATGGTGGAAATACTGATACGAAATGTCAATACACACACACACACACACACACACACACACAGCGGCATGAAATGTGTCGAGTCGCAAATTAATGAGCCACAAAATTTTGGGAAATGACCTGGAAAATTTGATAGGATTTCCCTGGTCAAGTTTTACTTTTAATGTGACGGCCACAAAACCAAAATTAACGAGTCAGATTTTGAATTACCCAAACTCTTTTTCATTGCAAGTTATTATTGGAACATAAAATCTGGAGATTTTATTTTTAAAAAAATGGGGGATAGACGTGCGATAATATTTGTATAAGAAAAGGAAAGGATTTTCAGGGATATATTTTCAACAAAGTGTAGACGTTTGTCCAAGTTGTTGTGTCACCTCTGCATGTCTGCGTGTGTCTGTGTGCATCTCACGTCAAAGTTCAAATAAGGAAATTCCCCTTTTGAATGCCTCCTTTTAACCTCCAAACTGGCTGACAGTGACACGAACAAAAGTCTCTCTTTCTCTCTTTCTATTTCTCTCCGTTTTGTTCGCCATTCGACAAGTTCATATAGAGATTCCAAGTCGTCCACATGGTTTATTTTCTATATTCTATTTCTATTTCTTTGAAGTCGTTGGAGGATCCGAATCAAAGTCCAAGCACGAAGTTTAACCACAAAATTTTTCGGCAGTCTGCCATTTTTCCATGAATGAAATAGGGCGCGTGAAGGAACTATAGATGAATTATCTTATGCTTAAACGCATAAATCTCCGACTTTCTCATGTACATACAACCACATCCACGATCCACACTCACACTCACACTCGTACTCACACTCACATTACTTTTTTATAATACGTTCGTCTTTCTTTCGTACATTATATGTATAGAAAATACATATATAGCATATCTCTCTGTTTATCACAGAGGAAGGACTCCTAGGAAATCTTGGATGTGGATTTGTATTTCAAAAGGAAAGAAGAACTCCGTGACTGCTCTGCCATTCCGATTGCCCAAACTCTATTGTTATTATGATTGTGTGTTTCCTCTCTTGTGGTCAAGTCATGACAGGAGAGAGCCAAGAGTCTAAGTGAAACGAGAAAGCGAGAGAAAGAGAGCGAGAGAGAGAGCGAGAGAGAGAGAGAGAGAGAGAGAGAGAGGGAAAAGTAGCTGAAATCTAAACCATGAAAAAGCAACGAGTCAAAGAGAGAGAGGCTCAAGATAAATACAAAATACGTTAACGGACATTATTGACAGGAGATTTTTTTATACTCTTCCGCTTTCTCTTTAAAACCCGAATACAGTAGAGAAAAACTAGAGAGAGAGAGAGAGAGGTGGTCGAAACTCCATGTCAACTTGAACTGAACAGTGGACAAACACACACACACACATCACTACTTGTTTTTTCTTGCGCTCTCCTTCTCTTTTCCATTTCCCTTCTTTTTTTTTGTCCTTCTCGTTGGCAACACGACGCATCTTTCACTCTATCTTGGTTTTTATCCGTTTTCTGACAGAGTTTGGCACGAGTGCCATTCCTTTCCTTGAGAACAAATCATGGCTGAACATACCATTGAGCATTCTCAGTCATTTTTCTCTCTCTCTTTTTCTCTCTCTGCAGTTTTTTTTTCTATTGGTGAAGGTGAAGAGTGATCGTAAAGAGAAGGAGATCTGTTCATGTAGATATGAATCACCTTCAGATTTTTGGAGCTCACGGCTCTTCCCGTCGACAACTATAACATTGATAAGGACAAGAATGGTGGTGTTTGTTGAACAATCTCCTGTAAACAGTCCAGAGTAATAACACAAAAATAGACGCTCAACCCCCGAGCCCAACGTTGTACATTTAATACGGATTTTTTTCCCCTACTCCTACTGTTTACAAGCAGCTACGACGATCCTACACACACACAACTCTCGTTCTCGTTCTCATTCTTAAGTACACACAATAGGAAAGAAGAGAGAGAGAAAGAGAGGAGGGAGAGTGTGGAATGGAATGAGAACTTGTTATATGATATGAGCGGGATAGTTTTTTTTCTTATTGGCTTTGGTTTTGACTTGGACTTTGACGCAAGTTTGGTCTGATCTCGACACGTGGGCAGTAAAACAGAGCATTTGTTACAAGTCCCAAACACACACACATAGACACACTGACAAGACGCTGTGGAAGGATGCGTAAGATCCAAATCGGAAATTACCTAAGCCATTCGAGTGTTCTTCAAGTTTTAAGCCAAACATCAATGGGAGATTGACGATTTTTTCTCTCCCTTTCCTCTTTTTTTTGGCTCTATAGACGAGCAATCTCTTTTCACTCGGTGTATTCACATCGTCCCAAAAAAAACTCCACCTACCCATGACAAGAGAAAGAGCCAGTATCAAGTAATCAAAGAACTCAAAGAAGTGAAAGAAGTGAAAGAGAAAGGGGGAGAGAAAGCAGTAACTTACTTTTCACTCTTTCATTTCACTCTTTCACTCTCTCACTCTCTTTTTTTGCTACTCGGTGTAATCTTTCATGAACTCAACTACTGTATTTGTATGGAGCATACCGAGCATCAAAACTAACACTGGCAGTAGCAGTTGGAGTTGGAGTTGGAGTTGCACGAAGGGAAAACTTTCCCTTTCGCCTTTCATCACCAAAACTCTCCCTTTGTTTACCTTGTTTTCTCTATAAGCTTCACTCAACTTTACAATGTTAAGTTGTTAGCATTTATTTAAGTCATCAAAAAGCATGTATGTTTTTTGGCTCTCGTCAAAAGGCTTCAAGGAAATTCATCTTTGTTGGGCCTTTTCTAATGTCTGATACAGATCTCTCAACTCAACTCAACTCAAAAGTCTCTAAAAAAAATCTTCAAGTCTCTTCAGTCTTCACTTACTTTCCCTCTCCATTTAGTCTTTAATCATGCAAAATGCAAACAAATTTTGAAAAGTCGACTTATTTCAAGTTTTGTTTTCTCTTCAAAAGAGATTTACACTTTCCTTTATACTTGCACCATCACCCATTACATTACATTACAAGGACAACTTTAAATGCAAACGCAAAAATCAATTTGGAAATCCCTGACTACACGTTACACGTCAGAGCCGCTCAGAACCCAGAATTGAGTCGATTCATTGATTAAAAAGTGTAGTACAGTACAGAGTAGTGCAGTTTCGTCATTGCGAAATGCTATTTCCCTGTTTCAGCTTCGCTACACGTAGTATACAGATATATTGCAGTAAAAAGAGTATACGAACGAGGAAAGAGTAGAAGTGAAATAAAAGAGGGAGGGAATGACAAAAGGTTGTTTACCTCTCGGATGAAGATGCATTATTGTGTCAATAGAGGAAAGGCAATGGAGCCGTCGTCAATTTGGCTGATCGTGAGCTAATATTATAGATTCGAGGAGTAGCGTGCGGCGTGTAAAGCTTGCCAGCCTGTTGGACTACGCACTTTTGTTTTATTTCACATGGATTTGAACACGAGAACAAGAGAACAAGAGAACGAGAAATAGAAAGAGAGCGAGGGAAATGAAAAACAAAAACCTCGAGTACAAAACTAGGAAATATTCTTGGTGTGTGGAGGACAACAACTGGAAAAGTAAAAGCATGATTGTGATTGTGATTTTGTGATTGTGAGGATGATGATGGTGTGTAGTTGTGTAGTTGTGTAGGATCTTATCGTACACTGTCGACACTCAATTCCTTCCACGAACTATTTCTCCTTTTTACCTTGAGGAATAGTAAAAAAAAGAGTGACGGGAGATTCAATTGTCTTACATTGACTCCCTTTCACCGTCCTCTTCCCTTAAATCTTAACTACATTCTCCTCGTTCATTCTCTCCATCAAACACTTTCTCTCTAAATGTCCAACGAGAAGCTCGTACAAAGAGAAGAGAGAAAGAGAGAGAGAGAGAAACTAGTTCATATAAAATACAAAATACAAAGTACACAGACCCAGCTGTCTACTGTCTATCGTATCTGGACTGTATATTGTATATAGCTGTAGCTTGAACTGTAGTATCTGTAGAAAAAAAACGTACACCCATTTTATTTCGTTTGGTTTCATTCCATGATTCCATGTGAAGACGAAGACAAAGCCGAAACCAAAGTCGAATCCAAATCTAGCTCAGCACTCTGACTCTTCCAGTGAACTCAAGTTTTTTCTCGTCTCGTCTCTTTTCTTCCCTCACTTCCATCTCCATCTCCCTCTCACTTGGCTCTCTCTATCTCTCTCTCTCTCTTTTTACTCTTTAAGAACGTTAGTCCTTGTTCATGGTGAATCTATCCATCTAACAAAACTTCATCAAATCAGACTTTTACGCTCTTTGCTTCCCTTTTTTTTCCCTCCATGAAGAAAAAACGAGAGAAAAGGAAAGAGAGAGAGAGAGAGAGCGAAATCTCGTTGGTTGCTCCACCCCTCAAAATGTCAGCCCTTTTCTCCTCTTTCGATTCCTACATTTACTTTGACTATGTGTGTGCGTGTGTGTGTGTACAGTGGAGGCCGTTCTTCCACTGATTTCTTGTATTTTTCTGGCGTGATTTCCAATTGAGAACTTTGCCGTTTTCTTTTAGACTTGTACATGTACGATCGACGATTGAGAATTGGGGATTGAAGATCGTGTATGTAGCAAAAGGATTTCTTTTCCCCCCCTCTTTTTTTGCTGCTTCGATGAAATGAGTGTAAAGTCATAGAAAGAGAGAGAGAGCAAGAGAGAGAGAGAAAGAGAGTGTGGGTTCATTTTCCTTTTTCTATCGTATCTCATGGTTGTCTTGTATTAGCACTTGGGCTTGTGAGATGTGAAGGAAAAGATCAGTTCAGCTTGCTCTGGGTTTTCCGTCCGCAGTTTATTTCATTTTGTTACACTCGATTCGATTCTATTCATTCTCTCAACTTTGGCAAAGGGAGAGAGAGAGAGAGAGAGAGCGAGAAAAGGAGAAAGGAGCAGCAAGAAAAAGAGAGAGAGAGAGAGATGAAATGAAAAAAATAGGCAAAGGGAGAAAATGGATGAAAAAAAGGGAAAGAGTTCGGACTTTGACATGACTTGGGCTTGGCTTCCAAGTTTGACTTGGAAAATGTTGACGGATGGTTAGAGACCGTTTCCTTTCTCGCCTGTCGACATGTCCGTCGTCCTTCACTTGGTTGTTTCTTCCATTCTTTTTTATCTCTCTTTCTCTCTCTCTGCCTCTCTCTCTGCCTTCCTCTTCTATCTTTTGGTTATTGATTCTCATTCTTAGGCAGATTTCCGTGTCCTAAACCCTTAAGCATCAGTATCAGTATCAGTCAACACTCGTCCTGTCATCCTTGCCGCCGTCCTCAACAACATCCACACCAAAAAAAGGATAGACAACCGAAAAGGACATTTTAGATTCGGATTCCAACTTGAATTCGGTTTCATGTGAATCCACCAATCACAAACTCCAACAAAACAAGCTAGAAACTAGAACGATTTTGAGCTTGAAGGCAAACTGGAACGGGAGAGAGAGGAGAAAGGGAGAAGAAAGAAAAAGAAAACTGTCAGTATTCCAAGGAACAATCGAAGATGTGAGCAGCTAAAACTAGTTGAAGAATCTGGAGAAGACAAAATATCCAGGCCAAGTTTTACATATACACGTCCGTTAGTTTTGAATTTTGAATTTCCTCAGTCAGACTCCCCCACAATCTAGTACAAAATATCCGTGTAGAGAAAAAAAAAGTTTTCTATTTCTTGTTTTTCCCTCTGTAATTTTCTTTTAGTTGAAAAGCGGTGTATATTTTAGATATTTTTAGAATATCGTGCGCATGTATTTGTGTATGGAAATGTTGTGAGAAGGCGCTATGATTTTTTTCCCAGGGACAAAATGTACAAATACAAATAACTCTGAGGGCATTTCTCTACATCAGCTGACTGGACGACTTTTGAATTGTAGTACAAGTTGAAACAAATTTACAAAGACGGTTTCCATGCAGCGTCGTATCGTTTCCACATTTATAGGAAATGAGGAGGAGAATACACAGGGAAAGAGAGAGAGAGAGAGAGAGAATTCATCGTGGTAAATCACCAGAGTGAAGCAGCAACTTTTCGGTTTTGAGTTTTGAGTTTTCACCAAGAGTTTGGAGAGTTTTTGGAGCTGGGAGCTCCTCAACGAGAATTTATTGCTTTATTTTTTAAATTCCCAAGTTAAGACGAATGGATGTGTGAGGACAAAGCATTAAAGCTCACCCGACCTACTTTTTGAACTATAGTCAATATTTACGTATATATTTTACACAAGTCTCGACAAACGCGACAAACGACAAACTCCTCTCCCCTTTATTTCCGCCTACTTGAAAAAAACTTAAAACTTTGAGTCAACAATCAAATATGAGAGGGAATGCGCGCGGATCCTGTAAAATATTGTATTTATTTATGTCGTGTTTACACAAATATCATTATCATAATTATTTCCTTGTTTATTCTATCTTTAGTCAGACTCTAAACTTTCCCACTGAGAAATCTTCCGCATTTCCCCCAAAATTGTGTCGTCCGTGTTGCTCTGCTCCACTTTCCATGGGAAAGAATTTGAAAAAAAAAAATAAAATGGGATGACATTTGAATTCACCTGGAAAGTATCTGTATATAGGGAAATGTGAGAGGATACGACAAACTGACAACCACTTTTTACATGCTTTATAGTGTTTTACTGTGTGATTTATGATCGTTTTACACGGACAAAATGCAGTCAATTCTGGAATTCGGAATCAGAGCGTGAGAGACTTGAGAGAGAAAGTGAAAGAGAGAGAGAGAGAGAGAAAGAGAAAGAAAGCCGTTGACGATGACTTTAGAGCTCTGGTTAATAATATTGATTAGAATATCTCCCTTCATCCGCTCGCCGTCTTGAAACAAACAAATTTGGTTCTTAACTTTATAGCTCTTGGCTTTAGAATCTAAGCTCCAAATTCGGAATCGGAGTCGTCACCACGCTACGACTAGGGGCAATTTCATGTGGATATGACAATTTAAACACGATCGATATGAATATGAGTAAGAAAAGGAAAAGGAAATGTGTAGATACACAAACTTACTCACTCGCTCTCTCGCTCTCTCACTGTCTTTCTCACGATCCGGATCATGACGATCCGTGTGACTGGAGTCACTTCTTGCTCTCCATATAAATTTACATTGTTACATGGAAATATGGATGGATAAGGACGACAGAGCAGTGAGTGTCGTCTTCTCTCCTTCTCCTTCGTTCCTTTCCTTAGTCTTCTCATAAAACTTTTTTTATCTTTTACATCCAGCTCAAATTTAACGAGTTAGTTTGTATTCGTTTAAGTTCGCACTTCCGTTAATCAACTTCTTGGCCTTAATTCATGCATGGAATCTTAATGCAGAATTGACAAACTTTTTAAGCGTTTCTCCTCCCTCTCTCTTCTTTTACGTATATGTAAGATATATGCTCAAACCCAAATCCAAATCCAAACCCAAACCCGAACCAACATCAAAATGAAACGAAACGATGCAAAAACGGATATCCTTTTCTCTCTCTCATCGTCCACAATCCAAAAGCCCACAAGAAGCTAAAGAGAGCTCAAGCTAAGGAGAGAGGAAATAGAAAATAGTGAAATAAGTGAACTGAACGGACAAAGTCGTCGTTGCAAAAACTGCCGAGTGTTCAATTTCAATTTTCAAAGTAGGGGGTAAAACAACTCGAAATCCAAAACCAAAGCTGAACATTGAATTCAAGAGAGAGAGAGAGAAAGTGGCTATTTTATCAATTATTTGAATCTCTGAGATGATCGCTCGCTGGCTTCTACGGAAGGAATTGATGACGTGGCATCATCATTTCCCACTGTGTTTTCTTTGAACAAATGGCCATATTAACTATTAACATAATTTCCATAGTTTGCACATCCAGCACTTTTGACTATGGAGAATTTGCACATTTTCCCGAGTAAATGGTTCAAGCACAAGCGTAAAATCCTCAATCCTCATTCTCCATCTACTATACGATATTAAATCCAAACATTTCCATGGAACATGGAACAACCTGAGAATAAAATGATATCAAAGTGAAAACTCACTCTCTTTCTTTCCCTTTAACTTTCTCTCGTCGTCCAAAAGTCGCTCCTCGTTGGAACAATATCATAAGTTTGCTAATCAACCCATGCAAAATATCTCCAAAAGTGGAACAACTTCCAATGTGAACATTCGGAGCAGAGCACAGCCTCACACAGACAACAACAACTCATCCTTTATCCTCTTGAACTTGGCATAGTTTATGCATCCCATATTTGTTCCCATATCTCACTGCCTCATAATTCAATCAGTCATCCCCTCTATTTGAATTCGGATTATTCGGGATTCCCCATGTGCATTATTATTATTATTCCCTCTATTTAATCCATATGGAGTTGGAATACCATAGAAAAAATTACACACACGTCTCAAAAAAGTACCCATATCAAAGATATCCCTCTCTCAAAATATGGAATTCACTTGATATTTTGCCTCTCATAAAATGCACCTTTAATATCCTCATCGTTTCCATTTGGCTGGGAAAGGAAAGAACATGTCTCGTAAATACATGTTTAGTTTGTCTTCTACTTGAAGAGACAGAGAGAGAGAGAGAGAGAGAGAGAGAGCGAAAGAGAGAGCGCGTATGTGTATTTGTGTACGTTTCATATTACATTTTGCCATAATATTTTACCCTGCAGTCTTCACAAAAAAGAATCCTTTTTATCTCCCATCGTTGGTGCAGTGTGTGTCTGTGTCTGTGTGTGTGTGTATGTGCGTAGCCATTCCTATTTCTACAGGCTAATATCTAATAAGTGAAGACACTGTTTCACCGTTTTCGTTTTCCATGCTGCTACATACATCCAACTCCAACGTCGAACTCTTGTATGTGTATGTATGTATACAAAATAACAAAATGGATAGGCTAGACTTTATTTTTCCGGCCTACTTACTTATAAATTATACTTCCGTTTCTATCTGTATTCTACCTACAGAAACCAGAATATACAGAGAAAGTGTAGGTACATATCGTGTATTAAGAGAATGATTTGCTCTTTTTCTCTATTCCATTGTAATAAAGCCTGGGGTTTTCCTTCCCAGAAAGACAGAGGGAGAGAGAGAGAGAGAAAGAGAGAGAGAGGACATGAGAAGGGGAAGAAGAGTAAGAGTAAGCTGGGAGCTTAGTGGAGTGTATGTGCTGTGCTGTCAGTAGGATTCAACTCTCGTGAATTCGATTAGAGACCTCGACTACAAATTTGCATGAAGGCAGATGGGGATTTCATTTAAAAGAAAAAAGGAAGAAGAAGAAAAGAGTGAAAAAAATGAGAAGGAGAACGAAAGCGAAAACGAAAGCGAAAACGAAAGCGAAAACGAAAACGAGTAGAGAGCTCCACTCGAAAACCTTGCCGTGTCGTAAAATCATTCTTTTTTTCTCGCTCTTCCCTTCCTTTTTTTTTTTTGCTCACCTTCCTCTTTTTATTTCCTTCCCCAGTTTTTATGCTCTGTTGTGTATCGAACGGATATTATATATATCGTATTATATATAAAAGGTAAGACTTTTTTACATATTTTATTTTGTGTGTCCTTCAAATTTCTAGATATTATTTACATACGTATAGTTTGTCCCTGTTTTAAAGGGGAAAAGGTGGCGGGATGGAAATTTGTGTGCAGATATTTAATATGGATCCACTCAAGTTCCAACACATTAGTCTTCCTGATTCGTGAATTATAGTAAACGTCTGTATAGCCTTTCTCTCTGTCGCCCTCCCCAACATTTTGTGTTAACAACTTTGAAATTTGTCTCGCAAAAAAATCTCATTTGTGAACTTGGAGAATCCCAGAGTTGGATCTTAGACTTTTCTTTCCTGGTCCGTCGTATTTATCTGTGTGTATTTGTCTTTGGGAAATTGAAATGCGGTCGGAAATAATGTTTTACTTTGTGTGTACTCGTTGGTTTTCGGGGGGGGGGGGGGTTTGTTCTGTTGTGAAAAATCTAGTCCGTTGTGCAAACTGTACTTTTTCTGTGTGCAGATTTCCTTTTTGTTTTTTTATGCCTTAGTTTGTTCCTTGGAGACCGTCCGGTCCCAATTCAACTGTAGCTCCAATGTGTATACGAAACGAACATACACATTTCTGACCCAGAATAAGACAAAAGAAATGGAGGGATGGAGCCAAGGAGCAAACGTGAGTTTTCTCTGCTCATACATACATATAGAAATTGTTTTATATCGTACTCATTTTTCTGGATAGAAATAGTCTACAGATATATTTGAATTCTATATTCTATATTATAGTATCTGTGCGCACTGGAAATGGATAGAGGCGACAGGTAGAAAAGTTTGTCTGCATCATACATATATACGTAGACAGACAAACAGATTCGGTTCGAGTTACAGAATCTAGACAAAATCCAACTATAACTTTCTTTTCCTCCTTTTCTTCTCTGATGCATTTCCCACTTTCTCTCTTTTCTGTCTATGAATTCTGCTTGACTCGCAAAAAAAAAAAAAAACAAACATGAAGTAAGTGCTCAAATCCCAAATTCCCGAACTTAATGTAATTCTTTGCTTGGTTTCCTTCTTCTCTCCGTCTTTTTTTTTGCATAAATAAATAGAGGAAGGTGGGCATTGTGAAACGTTTGTGGATTGTAAAGTTTTTCTTTATACATACGAGACGAAAAACTCTCTCTCTCTATTTCTTGGTCTGAGGTTTTTTCTTCTCATCTCTTCTCGTCTCTGCTTGTGTGTGTGTGTGTATTTTATCTATTCAAGTTCGAAAAGGTTTTCTTCTTTTTTTTGTGGTTCAATTTCGATTGCCTTTCGGTTTGCCTCCACCTCCAGTTCTTCAGGGACCTCCACACATTTTTTCCCTCTGATAAATACATACATAATTCTTCATAGCTATGTTGACTCTACACTCAAGAGGAGGAAAGCACACAATCATACATAATAAGCCATCTCATATGAACCACACAGTCTGCATATTCTACACAATGTACTGGTAGAGCGAGAGAGAGAGAGAGAGAGAGAGAGAGAGAGAGAGAGAGAGAGAGAAAATCTCCTTTTCGCTGTCTCTCTTTGAATTTTGGCTCTTTAGAAAGGAACAAGTCACTTGCAAAAAATGCGTTTGATGGCATTCTGTATTTTCTATTGGATATTGTGTGAGATTGTGTGTGGAGGCAATTCAAAACTATTGCCCTCCAGGCTCACGAATAAATAGGATGGAAAAGTGTCATATAAAGAGAGAGAGAGAGAAGTTCCGTACATATTTTCTCTAGTCAAGAGATTGTTCTTGAAGTATGTGGACATAAAAAGAAGCTTCACAATCCATGCGTTCACCCATATGCACTCTACAGTCCCCTTCCCAACATCTATGTATGTAGATCTAAAGAAAATTCAAAATCCAAATTCTCCCTTCTTCACCCACAGTCAAAGTCAAAGTTAAACTATGGGGAAAGCAAAGTAAACGCTGTCAACGTCAAGTCGATTCATATCGTATGTATGTAAAAAAATATCCAAATACTGATTTTCTAGCGGTGTTTGGAAAATCGTGTTTACTCTCCAGCTGTTGCTCATGCTTTTACTTTCATTGTCCTCTACCCATAGTTATAAAGAGAATCTGTGTGGATTTCCTTTTCCTTTTCCTAAAGGAAGGACAATCCATATTTGTGAATTTTGTTTTCTTATTTTGGTGCGTAATGGGATGGGAATGAAATACAAGTTGTTAAATCCGAATCGGATCATAAAAAGTGTTAAAGCTGAATTTTGTTTGAAGGAAATGAAACCTCGTTCAATTTGATGAGAAAAGAGGAGATTTCCCTCTTTATTTCCAAGCTTTTTTTCGGGGGGGGGGGGGGGAGTCCCAGATTAAAGACATTGAAACTATCCAGACTATCCACACACACAGTTTGAAAAGTTTGGATTATTTTACCAGGATTCCCTTGTCCGTTTCAATATTGTATGACTCAATGCACTTGATTCCCATTCCAACCGTAGGATTTCCCCTTTTCGTCCTTGGTTTGAGTACAGAAAAATAATCAAGTTTGTTCTCCGTCGTTCAATTTCAATATAAATACAATGGAAAATATCGTCCGTTTCCTCTTGAAACAATTTTGGTTTGGAGAAAGTCTGTATGGACTTTCGATAGTAATTTTTTAATAATATTTGAGAGATATTTGTTTATACAGAAAATGCAATTTGTAGTTTGTACCGCGCCCACGCCTAATTTATATCCGTATTGCACAAGTATCTGTACAGAGTTCAGAATACAATTCTTCTTGGGCTTTCCTTCCCCCATTTTCTTATTCCGTTCAAGACGACTTTCTCTCGAGCTGTGTGTGGAAAGTCGAGTAAAAAGTTTTAGCTCTGTATCAAGTTGAGCTTTTACATGTACAAGCGACAGCTCACGCATATCCACACCTCTAAACTTGACAGACAGGAAGAAAAATAAAGAATATAGGTATGTTTCGAGAAAGGGAGAAAATGAGAGAGATGGAGAAAGGGAGAGTAGGAATAAAAATTCACGACGATTTCCGTACTCAAGTAGACGACTGAGGACTAAACTACAACAGACCCGGGAAAACTGGCAACTCGAACTCCGCTACAGGAAAAAACATTGGAAGGAACATGGCGACAAATTATTGTCGAGTGACAGCATCCAACGACTTGAAACAGAATGGTGAGGATCGTGATGAAGATGGAATGCTTGTTCCATTCAACTCAACTCAACGCGGATTTCTCTCACTCAGCCCATCAGTAGTTACTTTCTCTCCCTCTCCTCTCTACCCCGTGACAACTCATCGTCAGCAACCCATATCCAATGGCATGGCAGACAAAAAGTGACAATGATAACTCTCTCCCAATTCCAAACTAAAAAAAAAAAAAAAAACTGCAATGGAAACTTTACAGAACATAAATTCAAATTCAACCCACACACACGACAATCCACATCAAGTTTGTGTACATACAAAACGTTCATTTAAAATCCAGGAAGAAGGCCAAAGTCAAAATTATCAAAATTCCCCAAATCCTCACAAACGTGACAAAATGATTAGTTTTGATCATGAAAATGTATTTTCATTTTACTTGATAGAAACAATGTAAAGGAAGGGTTTACACTGGGATGTTGTTTGTAGTGGAAACTTCAAAGTCCGCCAGAGAAGAAAGAAGAAGAGAGAAATTGAAATGAAATAAAAGTCCGTGGGATCCCCGCTTTTCGAAAATCCAAGATTGTATGTGTTTTTTTTGTTTGCATCCTTTTTTCGGTTCAGAGTTCACATGAATTTTACGGATGAAAAGAAGGTAAAAAAAAAACTCTGTACGGAAAAAGAAAAGAAGGAAAAGAGAAAAGAGAAAGTTTAGGAAGGCGAAAGAAAGGTAAGAGAAATCACACTTAGAGACTTGACTGGAGCTGGAGAGTGTGAGCGAGTGAGAAAGGGAGAGAGCGAGAGAAAGGGAGAGAGCGAGAGAAAGAGAGAGTGAGAGAGAGGGTGAGGATAGGATTCTAGGAATGGATGGGAAGAGTGTGGATGTGGAGCAGACATTACCTCCATTCAAGTCACTGTATATGAGCTAACCTTAAGACATCTCAAGGCGTAAGGTGATAACTTGGACATAACACACGATACACGATAGAAAATACAGATAGAGATACGGAGAATCCATCGGTCGATGCTGTATGTATCGCCGCCTCTATTTTCTATAGAGTTTTCTTGGAGTTTCCTTTTCCTCCCATTGTGTACAACATCCCATCTCCTATCTATCGGTATGTCTTTGAATCCTTTAACCCAAGAGGGAAGGCGTAAAAAGCTAAGATGTGGGCCAATTTCGAAATCTAAAATCCAACCTAAATCCAACTTCAACTTGGTTGGAGTTGGAGTTGGAATCGGAGGAGTTTCAGTCAGAGAGTTGGACCAAATACCACTATGAACACTCAACATTCAACATGATCCTGTATGGCAACTGCATAGAGACAGTTGCACAAAACCCACAACACACACACTCACATACACGAAATACATAGAGAGATATAGATTTGGCTCCCTCACCGCCTGGTTTCCTTGCATAAAATTTGACACATGAAATAATGAATGTCACCGACTGGAGGGCTTTCCTCTGGTTTCTCAACACGTCGGACCATGAACGAGCACATACACACACACACACAGAGAAACACAGACACACGGGAAAACCAAACCAAAGTGAGACGAAAAGGAGAGAGAAAGAAGAGAAGAGAAGAGAAGAGAAGAGAGAAAAGGAAGGTGGGAAAAGGGAAAAGGAAAGGGAACTTGATAGAGAAACTCGATCACGCACTCATCATAAAGAAAACTGCAGACTAACTTATGATGTTTGACTCTCAAACTGTACGACTCTACCATTTTCAGATTCTTTCCATCTTCTCCGATTCCCCGTGTAAAAAACCCACGAACGACTTCGAGGAGTCCGTGCGGAGCGAGTGAAAACGGAGTGCCAGGTAGCTTTTTTTCTTCCCTTTCTCCTGTGTGTAAAAGTAATTTACACCTCCCGCACACTCTCTATCTTTCCCTCTCTCTTTCTCTCTCTCTCCCTCTCACTATTCCTCTCTCTTTGTGCTGTACCGTACTTTATAAATACAACCTCCAGTTATAGCAATCACTCGCTCTCTGTACAAACACTTTCCCATCTTCCCTTCCTTTTAGTCTTCCGAGATTCTAAATTCTCTCTATACTTTCTCCATTAAATATATAGGTCAACTTCTACTTTTCACATGGACTCAAACCCAAAACCTCGACTATTCGACGAGACTTGACTCGACTCATTCTTCATTATTACCCAAACCGGAACGCTTTTGACCGGCTTCAGCGTCAAGAACTTGAACATGATTTCAGAAACATGATGGTAATATTAATACTAAATAATATGATACAACATTTCTCCCTCTTTTACAAGTTTCATGCTACTGGGACCCCTTTCCCAGTCCGTACCTCACGATCAGTCAGAAGACTCGAGAAGAACACACATAGGAGTAAAGAGAAGAGAGAGAGAAAGAGGGAGAGGAAGAGAGGACAGACTTGAAAGTGAGTTGGAAGTTGGAACAAGTCAGAGAGTTACGGGCACGAATGAAATATTGTATGGAGTCAAGTGGAATGGAATGTTGGACGAGCTGTAAGTCGGAATTGTAATTGAGAGTTTTATTCGTGTGCAACTCCCCAGCTTAAGTCCTTTTCTCTCTCTCTCTCTCTCTCTTTCTCTGTCTGCCCATCCGTCTGTTCTAGTGTGCAGAGAGAGTTAAAAAGAGAGAAAGAGGCAGAAATGAGCACGTTTGAGGATGTAGATGGTAGACGACTCGGGATTGGGATAAAATACGGGCACAGAGACAGAGAGAAAGAGAGAGAGAGAGAGAGAGTTTCAAGTTAGTTGGAGAGTTTGAGGAGGAGACGGGGAAGCCAAAGTCAAAGCCAAAGCCAAAGCCAAAGTCAAAGCTGAGTTGGGGAACGTGTAAGAAATAAATGTATGCTTTAATATTGCTCACTAGGGCACGAGGACTGTCCACCGATGGGACTTTAGTGCATACTTGAGCTCAATATAAAGTCAAAGTCATGTTCATGGGAGGTGCCGTCAAATGGCACTGTCTGAGCTTCACAGTCTCAACTAATATCAAAAATATTTCCAATCCTCTCTCTCTTTCTCTCTCTCTCTCGTTCCCTTCATACATCACATACTGAATGGAGCTCTCTGCTCACACCACTTCTCATGTCAAACCTACACATACACATGCACCGACCATCATAATAGTCAACTAGTATAAAGACGTCAAGTACTTTATGACCTCCATGTCACTTTCATTTCTTTCCTGTGGTCCCTCTCTCCAACACTATTAAACACGTCCATATTTTTTTATCATTTCACCTTACTTTCAAGTGGGTTCTCCCCTTTTCCCCCTCCCTATAAAACACACAGATACACACTCTCTCTCGCTCTCTCTATCTCGCTCTCTCTATCTCTATCACCACAAAATGGTGGCGAATTTTTCGTATATTTTTTTAACTAGAGCAAACCAGACACAGAAAGAGAGAGAGAGAGAGCGAGAGAGAAAAATGACGGGTTTTTTTATTTCGAATCGTAAACTTGAATTTCTCCGCTGTATCCCTGTATTCTTTCTATCTCCGTACATATGTGTAGTTTATGCTGAGAGAGCGCGTCTTGTTTTTTTGAAGCTGCAGATTTCAATGAGCAAGATAAAGTTAATAAAATACCAGTCGAGTGTGTATTTTTTTACTTAGCACAGCGATGGTATATCAAATGAAAATAGAGATCTCGGAGAGGGAGAGAGAGAGAGAGAGAGAAAGAAGAGGGCTGACTCCGTTTATTAAATTCCACTGGGTAAATAAATATTAATTAAAGGCGAGTGATGATAAGACTGTGCGGGTGGGACTTTGTATGTAATGACCACGAAAAGGCAAGGATAACATTTGATAAAAGGCGTCAGCCTGTTGTCACTGTCGAGAGATTCAAAAGAGAGCTCTGACTTTTCGTTCTCATTGGTCTAGCTATTTCCTACTATGTACATATGTACTTATCGTATTGAAGGTGGAAAGAGAGAGAGAGTGAAAGGGGAGAAGGAGATAGAAAATAATTAACTTGGCTCAGAGTTTGAATTTGACTTTTGGATTTTGGCTTCCAGGTTCGCCTCATGGAAATCTTATGTATGTGAACTTGTGGTGGGGAGACTCATCGTCAGTCTGTCATTGTCTTGAGGCCACAGTCTTCCTGTGGTTTCCAACATGTGCAATTATTTGAGAAAATGGCTCACATCTGATTCGCTTGAGGTTTTCTTCTCTGTCTCTCGTTCTCTCTCTCTCTCTATCTTTTTCTCTCATTCGGCTACTATTGAATCTGAAGGGGAGCTCAGCCAAATTCCTCATCGTCACTTTCTCCACAGATTTATCTAGTCGATTCAAAAGACAATTTGTGCTCAACTGACTTCAAATATCACTTTGACTGTGTTTTCATGGAGTCCTCCGAGAAAAAGTAACATTTAGTTAAAATCCAACTAAAACATTTCTGACTGTAAATCAAAATCAAAGTGTATTTTTTTGTATTTTGAGCCTATCAAATATTTTCTCCGTGTACATGTAGCTTAAAAAGCGAGTGAGAAGAGAGAAACACATCCAACAAAAAATCCTCGTAATAACCGAGTCCGTCAAAAATAGAGACACAAGGGAAACACACACAGAAAACTAAAAACAAAAGAAAGTCCTAGTGAATGATTTATTGGAAACGGGAGTATTAACATTTAACATCATGCAAGGCAGTCCAAACCCAAAAGCTTATTGTAAAACAAAGAAGGAAAAAGAAAGAAAGAAGAAGAGGAAGAAGTCGTTGGCCGTGGAAAAAAATAAGTCTCTGGGAACTCCTTGAAGGTGTTGAATTATTGAAGTGGAGAAACCAAACAGTAATACAGAGACAGAGGGAGCGAGAAAAAAAACAAGGAATCAAGCTTTGAGCTGAGTAAACATAGTAGAATGAAGGGAAATGAAGACTCGAGGCAAATAAAGGTTACGTACCGAAACTGCATTTCAAATCAAGAGCCCTCCTCTTCTCCCCATTAGATTTTATAACGTACACCACACACAACAACAACATGCACCAACGCCCGAATTATAGAGCTTACAGTTCAGAACACAGAGTTCAAAGGAAAACAGAGAGAAAGAGAGAGAGAGAGAGAGAGAAAATGAGGGAATTGGTGGTGATGGTGTTACTACATACAATCGCACTTGCTCTCAAATTAACGTGATAATCTCAAATTACCTCCTTGTGGTCTACAAAGAATCATGTAAATGTCAGTTTCTAGAGCTCGCAGCTCAAGTTCCTTCCCAAATTTTAAATTGTAAATTCAGAACCAAACTCCATCCAAAAAAATAACAAATTATAACAAAGAGAAAAACGAGAACAAAAGGAGAAAATACGACAATTGTAAGTTCACGAACCATTAAATGAAAATAAAAACAAAAATCTATTTCATCCATCCCAATGTCTATGTCTATGCAGAATCTCTCTTTCCCATTTTCACTTCACTGAGGATGACGAATGACGAGTTTTTTGTTTTTTTATGCAGCTGAGTACGAGGAAATGTTTGTTTTTACTTTTTAATGATCGCAATAGTTGAATATATCGTAGTTCAATGCTCTCAAGAATTTTACCCAGAGTGCGATAAATTAAAATTAAGAAAAATGACTCTCTGTTTAATTATGCAATTAAAAAATGAAAATAGGGTAAATGAATACTTACCGACAACAGTCAAATAGGTGAAGGCAGAAATTGGTGGTGTGGCTGGAAAGTCAAAATCAAAAAAACAAGTTGTAAAATTATACATATTATGTTGTGTTTCTTTGTATGTACAATGAAATGGAAACGTTTTTGGGGGTATAGGTAATTGAATGGAAGTTGAGAGAGGAGTGAATATTTCCTTACTGGAGATTTGACATTCGTATTGACCTCCATCCGAAAGACGCGTCCCACTGATTCGTAGTCCCCATGTGTTCCCAGCACCATGGAACGCTCGGAAACGGGTATCCACAATGTACGCATCCGTGCCGATGGAAAGCAGGTGTGTGTCCCGATGTCTCAGCCACATTACCTGCAAGTACACCCCACAAATATATGTATAACAACATAGGTACGAATACAATTCCTCGTTTTCTTTTTCTTTTTCTTGTACACAATTATGGACATCTGTGACTATCCGTGATCTCCCCCAGTACAAAATCCATTATTATTCATTCAATTCCCTACACACATCCTGCACTTTGTCATTTGGAGACTATTTTCTTCTATGGGGAGATTCATCAGGACATTTGAAAACGACTTTAAGATGATTTTGAAACTTTGAATTGACAAATAACAAACTTTTTTTTTGTTTTGTTTATTATTATTGGCTTTAGTATGTAACGATGATATAAAAAAAAGTGTGCTGAGCTACGAGTTTTGTTTTTTGCAAGCGGAAAAATCTTGTTTACAAATATTCACACGGAGCAAGATTGAGGCTTTAAAAAAAGGAAGAAAAAAACTTGTGAAGAAAGGGAGAGGAGATAGAGCGAGGTTTTCCCTCTGGAATAAACAACAAGTTGAATTCCATTTGCCAATTTAACACACTAAAGAAATCCAATACAAACGAAAATTAAATTTCGAGTTCCATTCACATTTTTCTCTCGATGCTTTTTTTTATTTATTTTTTTGACTTGTTTGTGAGTTTTTTTTAGACCGAATATTTTAAAGCTTGCAAGTGCGAATGAAAAACAAAATACCGGAGAAGACGAATTGAAATAGTTTCCAAGAAATACCTGATTGAATTTCTCAACCTTCTTTCTCTTCCCTCATATTCCGAAAACCTGGCAACCATAACCAAAAACTCTCCCATCTGTAAAGTTACTTTTATGTAAAAAGCAAAGGAAAAAAATCCATTTCATTCACACATAAAGATCTTTTTGTGTGGGGATTTTGTTTGGTAAACATGCTGACAAAAGGAAGAGATGAGAGAGAGAGAACCTGCACAATTTCAATTCACAAAAAAGCTTTGAAAAATAATGGTAAATATTCAATTAGATGGTTTTTGTTGGTCTGAGCTGGAGAAAATGCATTTTCAATTTTTAAAATTACCAACTGAGAAAGCTTATTTGAAGGAATTTTAAATTTGTTATCCTTACATTTCCAACCATTTTCTTTGAACTACCGACATACTCTACAAAATCCCTTCGTACGTACACGTTGCAATACAAGTATGTACAAATACAAACACTGGCGAGAATAATCCGGTGGCAACTACGAACTTTCACACAGGCAGGCAGAATGTTGACTTTCATTCTCATGCTTCCTTTCCTTTGCGTACACTTTCATGCCTTCATTTATGCAAAAATTCAGCAGAATTCTCTTTTCCCTTTGCATCACTGAATACATTCCAACTGCATGTATTTGCCAAATTAAGTTGGCAAATTAAATGAAGTTGTCTACAGCTTCAAACCCCCCAAAAAGGCCTCCTCAAGAAATTTCTCAGAAATCCAAACGTCGTCGTGGGGAAATAAAAGGACTATTTCAATCCTCAAACAAATTCCGAAAACTGACGTACTTATATACATGCTATTAAATTAGAGGTGTTTCTGGTCATTTTAAACCATCAAATTATTAACTCTTATGATTATTCAAATGACTGACATGGATTAAAATGCCTGGGATTTTGGATGAGCTAAATCATTTCCTTATCCTACTTTATGATTGGCCATACAATTTGTACATTTTTTTTATGGACGAGTCTAAAGTCGTATTTTTATAACACACTAGTGTTATAAAAGCGTGACCTTTTTTTTGACGTGCTGCTGAGGTCAAGTTTACAATTATTTTTATAAATCGTCAAATATAAATAGTTTTTAGCAACTATTTTTCTCTCTGAATTTTTTCAGATTTTTAGCTTCTAAAATTTCGTCGCGGGACTAAAAAATGCAAAGCAATCCAAAAATCTCTTTAACGCCCAAAGTCATTTTTTTAGAGGGTTGACCCGGACGTAAAAGTTGACAAGGAGGTCAAGATCTATCATCCTAGAACAACAGTTCAGCAAAAACAATTTTATTTTGCAAAATG
>JAIUND010000884.1:0-48787 GCA_034699125.1 Gisinianus flammeolus | reverse complement strand
GACGCCCGTCCTCGTCACTCAATCCATCTCGAATCCTCATTGGCCCAAAGATGATGATCAACCCGGAATCATGGACTCTGCCAGCACCACTTCCAGTGGCTCCGCGGAACATTTTGATGAAATGAAGGAAGGGATCAGTCACATTGTGCATGTCCTATCGGATACACAAAGTGATGAATATGAAATCATCACACCGTCTCACGTTACGGATCCTCTTCTTTATA
Organism: Gisinianus flammeolus; assembly: GCA_034699125.1. Classification (NCBI taxonomy): domain Eukaryota; kingdom Metazoa; phylum Arthropoda; class Collembola; order Symphypleona; family Katiannidae; genus Gisinianus; species Gisinianus flammeolus. The sequence continues at coordinate 48,563 of JAIUND010000884.1, read as the reverse complement.
GTACAATCGTCGCCGAGTCCAGTGTCACGTCCGCCATTGATTTGGATGAAGTGACACTCCGTGAGCCAGATGAATATCCGGATATGGATCTAACCACCGAACATCAACTTCACATTAAAGATGCGGTGGAAATTAAATTATCCTCTCCTCACAGTTCCATTTCACATAGACCAACTCCACCCCTCCGGACATCACCCAAACCATCATCCCTCCCATCATCATCATCATCAACAACCTCAACATCAACATCATTATCCTCACAAGAGGATGATCATGATCGAGAAGATGACTCAATTCACGAGTCCACCACCACCAAATCTCTCATAAAAAATCCATTTGATGACCCAACGCTGTCCATTGTCACTGGTCCACCCAAATCCGTCATCTATGAGGATTCCAATGAGGATGACTCCAATCCTTTCGATACTCCTCCAATCCATTCCCAATCAGAGGATGATTTTGATGATATAATGGAGGAAGTGATTGCGGGGGATATGAATGTGGGGGATATTTCGAGCCTCGTGGACATCTACGTGAGTAGCATGTACAATAAAAATCTATTGACTTCCAGAACAACCAAAACCAAAATCAATCTCTCTCCTTCGACGACGGTGAGTCATTCAAATGAGGATGGACTCACACTCTTCCCATCCATCCTCAATCAATTCGATGACATCATCTCGGACTCTTCTCCTCACACCAAATTATTCCCATCTAGTCCTGGGAGTTTCATCACCAAAGTCCCTGCGAGTAAAATCAAATCCACTCTCACCGTGGATCCGACCCAACAAATCTTCAATATGCTGTCGGAAATCACGGCAGAAGAAAGTCATCCGGACTACTACGATGAGGACAAGGGACATGATGCCTTCCAAGAGAATTATGAGGATGGTGTGATGGCTTCCAAAGTCTATAATATCTCCACCATCAATCCCACTGTACATCTTCAGTATAAGAAGCCCACACCCAAACCCAGTACAATGAGTAACAAAAATAGACATAAAACCACGGCAGCTGCTCCTGCAACTACTACTACAACAAAAACGACATCATCAAAAACTAAATCTTCAACCACTCCAATTCCACCAACGACAGTACAGGAAAAGGAAAGTCCAGCTACCAAAGAAGCCACGTCTCCAGCTTTAACTTTCACAACAACAACGACAACAACTTTCCCGACCAGTCGACCCCCATCCGCAGCCACCACAACAACCAAGAAACAGTCTACAAAGAAACCGACAATGACAACGAGTACAATGGTTGACATCAAACAAGATGATGAAGAGGATGTGAGGACAACCGGCATGACAACCACCGAGTCCACTCCTTGGCCAGAAGTACGGAATTTCACGATAACTCTCGCATCAAAACCCCCAACATCTACAATCCCTCAAAGTAGTCAAAGTCAAATAGTCAAAGAGGATGTGATTGAAGAGCAAAAGGATAATAAAGATGGGGATGGTGACAATGGGGATCCATTTACTCTCATTAAAATTTCAACGACTGGAGATGCGGATGATGATACGATCGTCCTCAAATTCACGTCCAAGAAGCCATTGGAACCCTCCCAAAAGACTACGTATAAACCAAGACGAAAGCAAAGTACAACCAAGAAAACCACTCGACCACCACCATCCAGACCACAAGAAGACCTCTCCACGAGTATTTACGCTCTCAAACCCATTCGTGACTCAACTCTCACCGGTACAACAACATCCGAAGAGAGTACGGACACGGATAATGATCGGGAGGAGACTGGAAATGAGGAGGATCCAGAAGCAGGGGATGACAAAAGTGAGGCGGAAGATTCGGATGAAGCATCGGATTTCCCATCGGATAGAAGACCTAGCGGACCTTCGGGCTCATCAAATGATGATCATCAAATCATTTCTACTAGTGGGACTGGGAATACTGGACCAAGTAAAAGTACGTTGGGAGGACCAGTTGGTGGGCCTGGGATTGTTTTAAGTGGAGGGAATTCTGGATCCCAGATTGTGAGTGCTACGAGTAGTGGGATAAATTGGACCCCTTTACTCAATTTGGGTGCATTAGGACTTGGTGGGTTGGGAGCATCAACTCTCACTAAACTTGGACCAATGTTCAGTAGTGTGGCAGGGTATATGAAAAGTGCTCTACCTTTAGCTGCTGGGATTGCTCGTAATGATACTCATCATAATCAACATCATGGCCCACATAATAATAATAATAATAATAATCATCAAAATCAAATTCGTAATGAAAGACCATATAATCGACTACCACATCATGATGGTCCATCCCAACAATTTGGTCCAATGGGACCGAATTTCGTACGTGTCAATTCGGGTGGTGGTCAATCCATTCCATTTAGTGATTCCATCCCGAGACGGCCCATCATTTCCCATGCAAATGAACCCAATTTCCGACCACTTGCTAATCGGGATCCGGACGGTCCTTTTCATCGCTTGGAAAATGGTCCATGGCCAAATAATCATTTCCCACCATCACAAAACTATAATTTCAAACCCCCGAATGATGATCAACCCAATATTTTCTCTCAACTCAATGTGAACAAACATGGAGAGTCTCAAGCGAGTAGTAGTGAACATGGTGGTGGAGGAGGTTCAAATCACGTCAAAGTGATTGGTGGGAATCCAATTAATGCTCTTCTTCCGAGTCGGCCACCTTCCCAACCACCATCACCACCACAACCAACGCGACCCGGACACTCGAAAGAGAATGGAAATGGGAATTTTAGACCTGGACCTTTGAATAGTGTCGAACAGTCGGATGAGAGACGTCCATATTTCCCACGACCACCACCAAGGAGTCAAGATGGGCCACCACATTTACCATGGGGTGAACACATCATTCTCCCTCTCCCACCAACACAACAAGGACCCCTCCGAATCCAGCATAGTGGAGAGAATCGTCCTCATTTCAATTCTCATGAAATGTCCAGCATTGAAAATATTCATTTAAATCTCAATAACAATAATAATAATAATAACAATAATCGCCCACCTCCAAGACCAAATAATTTCCCTAATAATAATAATAATAATAATGAAAAACCTCAATTTCCAACGAGACCCATTCAGAGCTCAAGTTCGGAATTCAATTCAAGGAAACCGATTGATATTCATGTGATACGACAACCGACAGAGATTACGATCATGGCACCATCCAGAAGACCACATCCCTCCACATCTCTCCATCATATGGACAAAGTCTACTATAATAATGTGGAATTGGCTGGTGGTGGTGGAGAGAATCCATTGCTCACTATAAGCATTGAACATCCTGAGAATTCGAGTCCTCATCCTAGTCCAACCACATCCACAGCAAGTAAAACAAACAATTTTGTTCAGGGTCCGAGTCCGGACAGTAATAATAATCAACATCAATTTCAATTATCCTCTCACGAAGATAAACGACCAATTTTCCCATTTGAGAATTCCGCAGAGAGTATTGAACATGACTCATTTGTCCCACCACCACGTTTCCCCCCAATGAACAGTCTTCATTTCCTCCCCACACCGCCCCCAATGAGACGACCACCTTTAAATAAACAAAACCAACAGAATAACAATAATAATAATAATAATCCATTTGCTCAACATCCTTTCGATCACAGTCATGAACAACAACCATCTAATTTACCACCATTTATTCGACAACAGCAACAGCAAGAACAACAAGGGCAACAAGCGAATCAAGATCGACGACCACTTTTCCCGAATCATGGAAATCCAAATCGTCCATTTAGACACAATCTAAATCCAAATTCTCCACCTCAAAATATTCTTCGACCGGGATCAGGACAACAACAGCACAGTGATGAAAATGTATCTCATATGTCTGGAGAGCATAGTGGAGAAAATCCTAATAAAAACCGTCCTTTAAATAGACCAAATAATAACAATAACAACAACAACAATAATAATAATAATCAGCCTTTATTTCCTAATCATAGAAATCCGGAAAGGAATAACAATAATAATAATAATAATGGAGGGATTATTCATCCATTTAATAGACCCCAAGCAAGTGGTACTAGTCAGAATATATTCCCTCCATTTAATCGACCAAATATGATGAGTCATCATAGTCTAGAGAATGTACGTCCATTTAATAATAATAATAATAACCATTTTAATAATCTAAGACAACAACAGCAGCAGCAGAATTCTCATTCGCATGAGCATCCTATACCAAACAATAATAATAATAATCAAATGTTCATGCCACCATTTGATCAAGCAAGTCATGAACGTCCTCCATTCTTCAATCCTCAATTTAATAATAATAATAATAATAATAATGACCAAAGACCAACTCAGTCGGCTGAATTATTTGGGAATTTTGCTCAACCTCAACAGAAACAACCCGTTTTACTACCCGGTTTCAATAATAATAATAATAATAATAATAATAATAATCAAAATAATCCTTGGAAGATCATGAATAGTCAAGAGAATTCTCAGCAACAACATAGTAATGAAAGAGCACCACCAAATCTAAATCAGAGACCATCACCATCATCTTCATCCAATTTCCCCATGCCAAGTCCAACTCTACATATTCCTCCACATAAACAGAGACCATCGACAGTCTTCATTGTCCATGAAACGTATGATGCTCCAAGTACCACCACCACAACGACAACCCCGGTACCCATAACGAGATTCCATACACCGACAAGAGGTCCATTATTACGGACCAGAACACCGCCAGCTTTAATAATTAAAGAAATCCCTCAAACGACAGTCAGAGATAAGAGTTTCAATACCACCACACCGAAAACCATGAATAAAGCGACCATTTCCAAGTTGAATTTCATCCGGAAGTTCCCAACGACTTCGAAACCATCCTCCACAACCACAAGTACAATGAAACCACAAGAGGAAAAGGAATCCCCACAACGTACTAGTACCGTGAAATTAGGTGGCTTTCTCGTCTCTCCAACCGTCACAGATCTTTTAAATTCCAACAATAGTACAGATCGGAATTCAATTTTCAATCATAATTACAATAATAATAATAATGATGATAATAATAGATTTAGTGGGAAATTACCGAGTGTATTGTCATCAAATAAAGGTCCAGTCTTAACCAAATTCTCCTTTCAATCCACCACACGGAAACCCTTTGATGCGAGTAAATATTTTACAAATGTTGGAACAGGGGATTTTGGACAGGATTTTAGTGGTTCGGAAGACGCGGAATTGATTATTGATCCAGTGAATGAGCAAGTTATTAAATCCCCATTTTTTGAACAAGTTGATCCAACGAGCTTTAAACTTTTGAACCCAAATAGTAATTTCAGTACAAGTACTCCAACTAATTTCCCCACTGTACCTGCTTCATCTTCATCTTCATCTTCCACTTCTTCTTTCTCACCTACTTCTGTTTCCACACTATCTACAACCAATAAAAATAAAAATGGTGATAATTTGTCTTCTGAGGAACAAAAACTATTAAATTCCTTCACAGTCCCCGAGGGATTCCTTTTATCCACTCCTGGTGAATTTAATGATTTATGGTGGCCAACAACATTTAAGCCCAAACCCACCACCCTAACCGATAAAAACATAGTAAATCATCGGAAACCCGTAAGCTCGTCAACAAATGGAGTCCACGAGGATTCGGCTCCAACCACTTTCCGAAATACAGTCAAACCCACAACTTTCCGCCCCAACGTAAATAATCGTTTTCCAAATGGAAATAATGGAAATGGTCGTCCAGGTCAACGAGTTCGGAATCAATTACGACGGCCTCAAAATGTACCGTCCATCGTCAATTCCTTCTATGATGATCGAGACAGTATGGGTGATATTAAAATTAAAAACGTTGAGATTCATAAAGTCCCGGATTTCGTGAGACGTCCAGGGACACTTTTAAAACCAGGACAGAAATATCCCTCACGCGTCATTGAGGACTCATTTGAAGATGAAAGTCGACCACAAAATAATCCTCGTCCACCCCCATCAACAGCTGATGAGTACTCGGATGAGATAAGTGAGGAAATCAAAGACATTGAAAAGATTCGACGACCACTCACATCCCCACAAGAATCCATGATTATCGACAAGGGAACAGCTGCTCCTACTTCCGGCTCTAGTCCAAGACCTCAATCTACCCGTCCAAATTCAAATCTAAATAATCAAGGTGTCAAGAGTAATGAACAGGATGAGACGAGTGATTCTTCCGAGTCGGATAAATTACCTTTCCCATCAACTCGTCTCCAACCTCCAGCACCACCACCAAATTACAATTTGGATCCAGGTCGGCCCCCAACTGTTCGACCAACAAATTCCCTACAACAGCAACAACAACAACAAAAACAACAACAACAGCAACAGCCCCAATCAAATAGACCTGGAACATTAGAAACAATTTCAAATATTTTTAGAAGGCCACTCAGACCCCAAACTCAACAACAACAGCAATCTCTGCCGCATCAAAATCCAAACCATCAGCAACAACAAAATCCTGGACCACAATTAATTCGCCGACCATTTCCACCACCTGGACAACCAGGGCGACGACCACTCGGTCCAAATATTAATCATCATTTTGTCAATAATAACAATAATCGACAGAATCCAGGTGGACTAATACGAGGGAATCCCAATAACAATAATAATAAACAAGAGGGTGGGAATCCAATAAGAACAAAAATAATTCGTGGACCACCGCGTCCACAGCAACCACCATTCTCAGCAGTTGTTAATAATCCAAAGATGAGGCAAACGACGCAAGCATCCATCCCGAAAAGTACAACCAGAACACCAGAGAATTCCCAAGAGTATTCCGATGAGTTTGAGAATGATTCCAATGAGATTATCATTGATAATGTTCGGAGTAGCAGTACAACACCCAAAGAAGGCTCCCTCATCATTCAGAACCAACAAAAGTCCAATGATCAGGGTGAGAAAGATAAGGATAAGGATAATAATAATAATAATAAAAGAAATGAAGTGACGAGTGTGAAACCATCCATATCGGATCAACTCCCAGCAGCAGCCGGTGAAGATCAAGAGTCCAGTTTTGAATATTATGATGAGGATGAAGAGGAGGAGGCCATTGAAAAAGAGAAACAGAAGGAGAAAGAGAAAGCACAAGAGAAAGAGAGAGAAAATGATAAAACCCCAGAGGATTTGAATCAACAAGCCGAGTCACAACAGCAACCAAAATTACCACAATTACGACCACCAAATCCATATCCGCATCGACCAATCCATGCTGGTGGTTATTTAACGAATAACAACTTTCAACGTCCAAATAATGGAGTTCAAAGACCGAGATTCCCACAGCAAGGTCCCATTCCTCCTCCACCACAGAGACCTAGTCAAAATAATAATAATAATAATAATCAAAGGCCGTCATTTGGATTTGAAGTGAGACCAATCCCTGGACCACCCAAGACGGAAATGGAACCTCCATCACCTCCCACTCACACTCAGAATAATAATAATAATATTAATAATATTATCCGGCGACCACCTGGTCCAAATAATAATAATAATGGTGGACCACCACTCCGTTATCGCCCACATCCACCAGTCCGACACAATCTGAAACCGAATCTCCTTCGACCCGATCAAGAGTTATTCAAACAAACGGGTGGAAATGAAGAACCATCTCAGCACACACTTCTTCACACCATCGCAAGTGTGGATGATGATAATAAGATTGTGGCTACAAATGTTTTCACTTCCATTTTCCCATCCAGAGGAGCCATCCTCAGATCTCGATTCCAACCCAATTCCATTCGACCCAGTGAGACATTGGAAGGAGCAGAGAATATCCTCGTCACACCCACAGCTACTTTGGATGGAAGTGAAAGTACGGTGACTCCAACGTCCATTGTCAAATATTCAAGTGGGACTTTACAGACGGTGTCCTCGTATAATAATTTGGGAGCTAAGTCATCTGAGGAAGAAGGCCATGAACATGAACACGAGGGAGATGAAGAAGAGGAAGAAGAGTCTGATGAAGACCCCAGAATTCGGCCGATAATAACATCAAAAACTTTCTCTCGTTCAATAGTTCGAACTGTCATACGATCGACGGTGAGAACGAGAGGCGGAGCTAGTTCCATCACTCCCACGCCAACTCTGGACAGCTCCACGATTTTAGTGAGTAAAACTCCGTCTTTGAGCTCCCCAACACCGTCGACAAATGACGTAGTGAAAAGTAGTAGCGGAGTGAATAGATTCGTGATGCCATCCAGGCGACCTTTCACACGGAGACCAATCACCGTGGAAACACCACCGGAATCGGCAGGAAATGAAATTGTAGATGCGACAACATCCAACGCTGTCAAAGTCCTCAATTCCCGAAGACCTTTCCTTCCGTCAAGGAATCAAACTTACTCGGGATTCCCACCGTGGTCTCGTCGACCTATTACAACAACGACCGACACAACGGTACCCACAGGCAACGGAACGGATTTGACTGCCAATGAAAGCTCGAGTACAATCTCATCTTCGTCCGTCAAACCTTTACTTGTGGTCAACCCAAATAATAATAATACGAGGAAGTTTTTGAATCGTCGACCATTTGTTCCAAGTACAACAGCATCAACAGCAAGTAAACCTCCATTCAAATCTAAACCGGATCAACAGACAGATTCAATCTCGGATAAAAGCTCACAAAATGTGAATTCCCTGGTGAAAGCAACCACTTTTAGACCATTTCGACGTCCAGGAGGTTTCCTGAGTGCTGTCAATGCAAATACTACACCAAAATCCTTGCTATCTGCGTCCACAACTCTGTCATCTGCCCAACGACCCACTCCAGATGAACCATCAAACGAAGATGAGGAAGACGAAGAGGAAGAGGAAAAGGATAAAGAAACTTCAGAGAATCGAAGAGTTGTTGTAGTAAATCAATCTCCATTGGAACCCAATGTGTCTTCATCAACTAGGAGAATTCCAAGTCGAAGACCAGCAGATAACGACGAAGAACGAGATCCTGGACACCGATATCCTTCAAACATCGTCACAGAAACAAATGTACAAAGTTCAGTGAACATTCAAATCTCTCCAACTCGTGTTCTTCAGAGAGGGAAACCCAAAAATACTGGAGCTCCATCAAGATCCAAAATTGCATTGTCATCATCCTCTCGTGATGAGCCTCTCCCCACTCGTTTTGTTACTCACACAGAGATTCTAACAAGGACCATCACGGAAACAGAATCCACAGTCGTGTCCAGCTCTGGTCAAACCATGACACACACCATCATGATCACTAAAACGCTACCGCCTCAAACATTAATTAGTACGATCGTGGGAACTGTTACAGTCGTGAACAGTGTCGAAATTAAACCCACCACCGTGAGATCAACCATCTTTGCCGTGCCAACAATAAGTAAGATAACTTTCACTTGTACTTTCACTTTCACTTTCTCCAATATTCCAATAAAAATTCAATGCACATGATTTGTATCTGTGTAAAGAGAGTTTATTCATTTATTTTGTAAAATTATTTCAACAGTCATTCCAAGTTTTACGGACTCGACAGAGAAAAGTCGACCGGATGAAAATGAGCCAGAGGTGTTACTCGGGAATATTCTAATGGTTGGTGGTGGACGTCAGAAAGGTGGTCGACTTCCATCCTCCACTCCCACGGCCAGCCTCACCACAGAAACATCCATTCAGGACATCACGAGCAATAGTAATGGTAAAAAGAGTGGACGACCTGGCCCACCCGAGTACGAATGCATTTCTAATTGTGGATACAGAGGGAATCAAGTGTGTCGACGTTATGCAAATGGTACTCGATCCCATTGTGTGTGTAAACCTGGATATGCTCGCATGAAAACTTCTATCCCTTGCAAACGTAAGAAAATACTATGAAATTCCATGTTGCATATATCTTACAGATGTTTCCCTATGTATTGAGTACGATGATAATAATAATAATATAATAATTGTTATTATGTCTTTTTTTGGAAAAATTGCAGCCACATTCACGTACGAAATGTCCATTGCCTTGAGTCACATGGAAGGAATGACGTTTGATTTTAAAGATTTGAACAATGAAGCATCCGACTCGTATCAGACTTTCATCACGGTGACGAAGAATGCCCTGGATAAAGCGTTCCTCTCGACGGACGTGAAGAGTAAATATCAAGGGTCGGAAGTAATGTCCGTCAAGCCCAGACATATCAAGAATAAGCAACAAAATATTTCGGATAGTCGAGTCGGTGTGGAGTTTCTAGTTCAACTTTCTCTGAATGTAACTGAAGATTTGATTAAAACTCAACTCATTCGACAATTAAAATCATCCAATTTTAGTATTGGTCGTACAGGAATCACTTCCACTAAAACTATGAGTGATTTTGCTGCAAGAGGTAAAGTTAAAAAAATAAAAAGTTTTGTTTACTTTTTTGTAAGTATTTGTTTATTTTTCAAATTAATTCATGTGTTCAAAACCACTAAACATATTTTTTTAAATTGTATAAAGATTTTGATGAGTGTTCGCATCCGGACTACAACGATTGTGCCAAAGATGCTCAGTGTTTAAATGTGAAAGGCTCGTTCACCTGTAAATGCCGTCCAGGATTTATGGACAAATCCAAGAAGGATTTACCTGGAAGAGAATGCAGAGGTTTGTATAGAAGTTTTGGATTTCCATCAGTTTTTTTCCATGCCATGAAATTCGTGGCTTTAACTAATCTGAAATGGTTCTCAAAATAATGGTTTTTTTTGTGTGTGTCTGTTGATTTTGATTCCAAAGTGATGGAGGGTTGTGCAGAGTGTAGCTATCACGGGAAATGTATACTGGACCCATTTGGAAATCCTGCTTGTAGCTGTTTCCGTTGGTACGGAGGAGGAGAATGTCAAATTAATTTGAAAATTTTACTCATCTCCATAATTGTGATTGGACTCGTTCTCTTCATTATGGTTCTTCTGTGCGGTATCATTGTTTGCCGACGTAAAAAACCTGTTGTCAGCAGAGGAGAAAGAACAGGAAGTAAGTCCATTTTGCGCTCATTATTTCTTTTTAAACATTGTATAGTGAAAATAGGGGATTTTGTTTACTAATTAATACTAATTATTCATTTTTCATCAAGGTGGTCGTTTCTTGCGTTATCGAAGTCCAACATCTCAAGCCACATTAGAACGAACAGCAATAATGAATGATTCATGTAGCAGTGAAGGAAGTCAAAGTCCACCTGTCCGAACAAATCATCATCACTCTTTTACACCGGACTCTCTTCTGGTATGTGTTTTAGCTTGACAATACACATTACAATGTGCTTGATACAAAGAAAACAACTGTACATTTGTGAAAGCATGATTTTTTGTTAATGAAATATATATATATGTAGATGGAGAATGTAGACAAAGGGATGCCCAGGGGTTCTCGAGACAATGTCAATTTGATGAATTTCTCTTTGAGAAATGTAGTCATGGATCAGGTTTGTACAGCATATAATGTCAATGTCATATTTGTAAAGATAAACGAGAACTGTTGTGGATTTCAAAGTTGGAATGGGCAAATTCATGATATACGTATTTGTTGTTTGTCTGTGAAAGCAGGACAGGAGTTTGACCGTTGTGATTCCTCGAGCGAAAATACGACCAACTTCAAGACCACCATCCAGACCCAATCAAATGGGACCAGATGGAGATCTTGCTGAACACAAACTTATGGGCTATCTAGATCACGGAGCTTTTCCCGTACCGGTATAGATTAAATATACGATACATATTGTCATTCTCGCACAATCAATTATACCACCTTTTAATGATGCAATTACTAAATACATATAAACTAATTTGTGCACTAATCATTTCCACATTCCCAAGATTAATTATCTAGCTAGAAATGAACGCTGGTTTATTTGTAAAATGTCATTTAAATAATGTTTCAATATATAATGATGTAAAATATTAGCACAAATCCGGTGGACCCACTGCATCATCCAGTAGACAGTCAACAGTACACAAACCTGAGAATAAATCTAATAGAAAACTTTCCCTTCAGGAACAGCGAAAGATATCTTCAGGTATTCAGGACTTTTATTTTCAAAAGTATCTACCCTGTAAAGTAAAAAAGGGCTTTTGAACAGCTATAATCTGGGATTTGTGATTGTGTATATATATAGGTGCTCTAGTATCTTCTGGCACCGAAGTTTCTGCTCAAGGTGGGATGCGTCGAAGATCTACTGGTCTTCCATTGCATGACGGAGAGTCAACATTCCGAGGGTAACTGAACATTAAATAATTAAAATCTTTTTAAAAACTCAAACATTTATTGACATAATAATAATTATTATTGCTGAATTGTTTTCGTGACATATGTCATTTTAATTCTGTATGTAATAATAATAAATTTTCAGGAGCGTGTCGGAAGTCCGATCTTTTGATGAGACTATTCGATCCCCTGCCAAGCCAAGCTCGGACCAAACTTCACGTGCCAGTTGCTACAGTTGCAAACCACCTTCATTTTGCGCGTACAGTGAGGTAAAGTGTCAAAATTTCCTTTTACATAATCATTTCAAATATTGAATGCTTATATATGGTTTAACTTAATTACTATTTTGTACAATTATATAGTCTCACGGCCATACAATGAATGAAAAGGATGGAGCTTCTACAGTCTACACAACTCATAGAAAATTATTTTCGCACGTAAGTCTTTTTTTCTTTCTGTGAAAATTGAAAACGCTTGTCCGCTCTCTTCAGTTTCTCATAGTTTCATCATTAATCTCACATTGTATCTTCTTTTTTTTTGCTGTGTATTTACAGGAGAGTGACAGTAATTCTGTGAGCGATTGAGTATTATAGTCCGAGTCTTCTGCATCAAGAATAAAAAAAAACGCAAACAATAAATATGAGAATAAAAACGTTGGAAGAAACGTTCCATAAAAAACGAAGAAATAAATTACAAGTTGTGAGAATCTCCACTTGTAAAATAATGAAAAAGGATTTCCGTATTTCTTTTTGCCACAAAAAATACGAGAGAAATAGCTTATGATTTATATTTTGCTCAGTATACCAATTACGTATTTATATTACATATATATTTATTTTACTATGCTTCAAATTTCACGATTTACTTTGCTTACATACGTGCAATGTGCAATTCCTCTGAGTTTATATGTTAATTAGCAGCAGAGAGTCTCCTGGTGAAGCAGATGGAAAATTTTTTAGTCGATCCTTTAAACGTCTATCATTTTATTTGTACTATTGTTAATTTTTTATTAAGTTATGTGTATGTACATATGTGTAAAAAAAATAACCCAAAAAACCAACAGGAGCTTTAACAGTTTTAACTGTAAATATATATATATATATATATTTTATATGAAATGAAATGTATTTACATTAGTTAATTAGTATATTACGACACATGCTATATAGATATACTTTATACTATACTATATACAGTTCTACAACGCCAGCCACATTGAACAGGAAAATATGAGGGGTACACATATAAAGTACATTTATAGTACTTACAAGTATAAAGTATAGTATAGATTTTACAATGCTGATTTTGCATAGTTTACCGAAAAAATAGAACAAGAAAAAATACGCTACACTATACTTATTATTTATGTAATTCACGTAGAAAAATAAGATGAAAAACTGTAAATAACAAAATAACTTATTTTCACACATGTACACATAAATACAGAAGTGCGTGTGTAAAATAATTCCAGACAAATATTATAGCTTTCTTCCATTTTGTAAACTGTTGATGAGATTCTTCGCATATGAAAATGTGCCATAGGCTGGCTACACCTCTTATACATTTGTACTAATAATTAAGTTGATATTTACATCTATAGATATTTTACCTATAGTTTTCATTTTTTTTTATAAAAAAAAATAAGAATGTACTTTCGGTGTTTTAGGTGCACTTTTTTTCAAGGCTTTGGAATTTTGGTTGCAATTTCTAATTTTGTTTTGCACTTTTTACATTAATTTAGTCTATTTCACATTCCAAAAAAATCTAAATATTCAAGAAGGTAAACGCGAGTTTTTTTGTCTCAATTGCCCCTTCCAGTTTCAATATACATAGACTCGAAGAATTTTCAATTTTCTCATGTATCACATCATTTCCATTTTCCATTTACTAATCTATTGTTATTATTTATTTATTTATTTATTTATTTACATATATTATGTAAAAGAGTGAAAACTCTACCAGAATCTAACGGTCAGCGCAACACAGAGGGGTAAAAAAAGTTACACAGGTTTTTTAAGTCATCCACATATAAATATATTTTAAAGGGATGCAAAACCATTCATTCATTATTTATTACCAATAATTATACCAAAACCAAATTATTATATACTAATAATAAATATATATATACAAATACGTTACGATAATTTAATATTTAACTATGAAAAATATAAAACAATTTTATTATTTATATAATTCATTGTACCTAAGTATATACAAGTGCGTGTGAAAGATGGAATGCAAAAAAAGAGTATACACGTTGCTTACATATGTTACTGACTATACATATTTACTTAATATGTGGTCCAGAAATGAATGGATATTTTTATATGTATGCAAATGTGGAAAAAGTGAGAAGCATTATATACTTAATATATAAATATATATATAATGGATTCTTCAAAGAATTTGCTTTATAGTTGCGGGTTCAAATTTTGTGAATTTATGAGTTACCTTACACAAATAATAAATTGTTACTTGTTATCAAGATAAATAAATACAAAAAACATATTGAAATATTCTGGAGCTGAAGAGAACTTTACATTCATTCAAATATGATTTTCATGACCATTCTCAATTCGCAATGCTCATTTCGCATGCTACAAGTTTCATTCGTTCACATACCTGTGTGTGTTATCCTGATGCCCTATAAATAAAGAATGGAAATCAATCAATCATCAAAAGTGAAATGTCGCAAGTCGCAATAGTATATATATGTTTGAACAAAAAACAAAATGATGTCAAGAGGATTTGTGCATAGAATATAGCCAGCCACTCTCCATATATGAGTTATCTCTCGAACTTACTGTGACTGTTCATTTACATATGCATTTTAACCATGCGTGTAGGAAAGTTCATCACCATGATGTACACAAACAATAAACAAGCATATTACGAGACTTATATGAGGAATGAGGCCAAGTACAAAAAGAGTCCCCACTCATCCTTGCACTGACCTAAGCCCATGAATAATAATAATTTCTATTTCACTTGCTTTCCAATTGTCGACTGGTAACCACAGCTTTTTTAACGACGCTACTAAGACTAGGTATAAGTTCGAGTTCGACAAATCATGTCGCTACAACTCTACGCACCGTTTTTTGTTCAATACTGGCCACAACTTTTGTCATTAGCAGTAATATACGCGACAGTAGTTTATATTATTAAATTGAGACCGGAACCGGAAGAAAATTCTAACAAATCAAAGTCAAAGAATGTAGCATTGAAGAAAAAATATGTCAGTCCAGATATCCGTAAGTTTTTCCTTTGTTCCATTTATTTACTCCCTATAAAAATATTTCACATTATTTTCAGCCAAAAAATTTACATGCTAATATATGTTGGGGGCATTTGATTAAATAAATGTATATTTAATTACAATCACGGAATGATTAGAAGCGGAAATAAAAGATGAAGAAATTGAGGCTGACGACGAAGGGAATTTCACTAGTTCCCTTCCCGAGGATTTGTCTCATGTTCCCCTCACCACATTCCAACGCTACAGTGAGAAACAAATGCTGGAACGATCTGAGGAATTCTATAAAGACATGAATAATCGGAGAACTGTTAGATCTTATAGTTCGGAGCCAGTAAGCCTTTGAATTTGTAATCTTTTCTTCCATTATTAATGGGGAAAAGGGTTTTAAATTTTTAATTATAGTAACTTGATATTTCCGTGTTTGTGTCTGACAACAACATAGGTGCCCCGAGAAGTTATTGAAAATATAATTCGCACTGCTGGGACAGCCCCGAGTGGAGCACATACTGAGGTACAGTCAACGATGATAATTATATCTAATAATAACTTTACACAGACAAACTAGTCATCAAAGCACGTGGATTTCGAAAACTTGAATATAAATAAATCAATTTGAACTCTTTTCCAGCCTTGGACTTACGTTGTCGTCAGTGACGCTGAACTCAAGCAAAGGATTCGAGAGGTTATCGAGGATGAAGAAGAAATTAATTATCAAAAACGCATGGGTATGTCATATCATGTTTACTTTTTAACTGGGAGAAATGCTTGCTTATACCTACATGCGAGCAGTTTATATTTATTTAGTATAAAAACACACAGGGGATGAGAAAACTGAATAACATTGAAGGTATGTTTTTTTATGTCTTCAAGGTTTTCAATGGACTACTGATCTTCAACCTTTGCGTACAACGTGGGTGAAAGAATATTTGACGTCTTGCCCATACATCATCCTTGTTTTCAAACAAGCCTATGGATTCAATCCAGATGGAACCAAAAAAAATCATTACTATAATGAGATTAGTGTTGCAATTGCCTCCGGAATACTTCTCACTGCTATACAAGTAAGATTTCTTTCTGTCGCATGCTGTCTCGAGGATTAAAAAACTAACATGTTTGAATCCAGACATCCTGGCTCAAAATTTGAGTTTTTAAAATAGTATTTGAGCTTTTATCTCATCACAATTTACGAGACCAGTGGTTGATTTATTCGAACTGAATTCGATCATCAACTAACCCAAAGCGATTATGTATTACTACGGGCATGATTTTAAGTTTATTATTCAATCAAACTTTTATTTGATTTGGGCTAGGCATCCTCTCAAAGTATTTTTAGTTAATTATTATTAAGTATACACAAGCATTATTCTTGAATTCACAGAGAGCTGGACTAGTAACGCTGACAAGTACCCCTTTGAACTGTGGCCCTGCTGTGAGAAATTTAGTTGGTCGTCCAAGTAATGAAAAACTTATGCTTTTGCTTCCTGTTGGCTACCCAAGTGAAGACTGTGTCGTCCCTGACTTGCAACGAAAATCCTTAGACGAAATAATGGTTTGGCTGTAACTCCTGATATTATCCTTCCTTTTAAGACAACACAAGTGTTTTTTTTACTAAAACATAAAATTTCAATAACTTTTAATACATTTTAGTCTTATACACTTAGAACCCTATAAGAATTGAGACTTATGCTTAATAACTTATTTTAAAGATTTTATAAAAGATATCGGACGACATTATTAGATAAGATGGGACAAACATAAGAAGTGCACACATACATTTTAAATTTTATAATGATAATTAATACATAACAAGAAATAATACCAATAAATATTGCAAAATATTACAAAACAAATTCTTGATTCACTATTGGTATCAAAACACTGTTCGTATTCCATTTAAAGTCTGCATAATGTTGTACTTAGTCTTTCAAGGCACAGTTCAAATATAAAATCATTCAAACTTTTAATTTAAAATACAATGTATATCATACACCTTTTTATCATACTTAAGAGCCTTCTTCAAATCTTTATCACTTTCTCTTTCGTAAATCTTTTCCTATAGGTATATAGTTCTTGCACAGTGAGAAAAACTGGGAATTCACTTTAGTGACTTTTTATAACTACTAGGCTGGTCTAAACATCCAATTATGTCAGCTTTGTTGTTTAACAAAAACTTGACAATTAAACTTTCCAAGTTTTCTTGTCCACTCTTCAAAATATGACGTTTCATTGAATTTCGGAACTCATTTTTTGCTCCCTTGTCTACACCTCTGGTTGCTATTCTCCGCGATCTGAAACAGAAATAAATAAATATTTGCATAATGTATGTAAAATATACAAAACTTTTATAAAAGTAGAAAGATGAACGAATTTGAAAAATGACAAAACTTGTTACTTACGATCCAGTGGAGTTTCCATTATTACTAGGCCATATATCCAGGACCAAATTTTTTCCCTCCTGCTGATTAGTCGCCAATGCCATAAATTGTTCTAGGAAATCCGGCTCCAAAACAAAATCACCAAAATATGGACTGTATCGAAATGAAGCTTTCCTTTTAATAATATCTAATATTTCAAGGAAAACTGTTTCTGCTGGTGGGGATGGCCATTCTAATTGTAATAATGTTAATAAGTGTCCAATGCATAAATCATTAGGAGTAATTTCCAGAGACTCGTGAAAACATTTGATGAGAACATTGGCAGCGTACGAGATGACTTCAGCAATGGAATTTTCGGATAAGAAATGAACTCGTCTTTGAAGAACAAAATCTCCTTTTCCATCTAATGAGTACACGTGGGAATCGAAGAAGGTCACATCTTCTCGATGATGATTCACTAAACTACTCCCAGTCCCACTACTCCCACTAAATACAATTACACCACCGTTTTTAGTGTCCTCTCCAGCTATTGAATTTTTATATCTATCATTGTCCTGATTTGCATCGTGTACTGCCTTAATCACATTTTCAGCTGCTGCCTGTGAAACGTAATAAGACACAACTTGTTTACATACTGACTTGTAAACTTAAAAATATTAGTACATGCAGTAACAGTAATAAACAGAAACATATTAAATTATTGCATATAAAAGTCAAATACCTTAAAATTATTTACTGCACAAAACAAGGAAGCTAATTTCAAAGGATGCTTTACTATATGTGAATCAGGTGAAAAATGCTGACCCACATAAGTACGGTAATCCACTGAAAAATCTTGAAACACTTCCCAGTTTTCCACATTGAGAGATTTCATTGCTTGTAGAATGAGGAAAAATTCTTTTTCCACACGATCCCCTTTGAGTGAATTAATCAATTGCCAAATTTTGGTTGCGGTGAGAAAATATTGAATTAGATGAGTTTGATTCACTCGAACTGTTGAACAATGTGAAGCTGTGAGCAAAATTGGTAGACTTGGATCCGGTTCAGCTGTTTCAGGGGGGTTGGGAGTAAATACTTCCACTAATATTAATTTTGAGCTATAATCACCTATAAAAACCAAAGAAGTAAAACTGTTAGTTAACGTATATCTAAATGAGAACTTATGATATATACTATTACTATACCAATACCAAATATGACTCAGTACCTGATAATCTTGATGAGCCGCGGCCAGCTCGAAGTTTATGGTAGATAACAATGCTTTGAAGGAAAAACACGACTGTAACATAGGCTAATTCTTTGGGAGAGTAGTGAAGTCTATGCTGAAAAGCCAACGCTAGTGATTGATATAGACCATCAATGCTGCTTGGTCCTGAATATGAACCAGAGCCAGACCCAGAGAAGAATGGAGAAATTTTCCAATGTAAAAGTACACCAACTTGGTCCAGCAAATCAAATAAATTGGACCACCTGCATTGAAAATAAATGAATGAAAATAAATGAATGATTATCTGTAATCTATATTACTTTCCCACACCGAATAGAAAACAAAGTGTCATTCGAATGACAAAATTGCGCACCTATCCTTAGCAATATTATCTTCTTGATCTGCTACTAAAACGTAGTACTCAATACATTGGTGAAGGATTTGGAAAATTTGTGGAGTAGAACTCCAATTTTGTTTAATTTGTAATACAGCCGGTATGAGCTCTGTGACCAGAAGCTTTCTAAATATTGAAAACACGTCAGATTCATAGGCCAGAAGTGTAAAAAGTAGATCAGCCTGTAAAATAGAAGAGTAGAAACATGTACTTAGTAGGTTAGTAAGGGGCAGTATATTGGTATGAAAAAGGACATTAAAATATAACAAACAACTCACTCCATGTTGATGGACGGTATCCGGAAATAATTTCACAAGGAGTAACATTATTTGACATTTTTCATATTCCACTGTCGTTTTTTCGGTTTGACTCATAAGAACTTCCATTTGTAAAGCTGTAAATGAAATTCAAGTGATTATATAGTGATTATAGTAAGCACCCTCAAATCCATGCATGACATGTATCATTGGTATCATTGGTATATAGGTATATATATACTCTTCAAAATGTTTTCACTCACTTTTAGGAAAAGCATTGAATATCGTATTGAGAAAAATGTGTTCTTCAGTGTCTTTGCCCCGTGTCATATAAATGGTCCTAACAGCATTGGAAATGTCTCTGACTTCATTTTCCATTTTAGCTGGAAACTTTCTATAGCTGTTAATAAAATCATATAGGTACATCATTAGCATATGAACTCAGTGTATGTATATGTGTACAAAAATAATGCAGGACTTACAGCAACTCGAAATGTTTGGCAGTCTCTGGAATACATTTTCTTCTCTTTTCAAGTAGGTAGGATTCATACTATAGACATCAAACAAAAATACATATATATAAACTAATTGTAAAATCTAAATATGACTTATTGTCATTGAAAGTTATATATACGAGGAATAATAATAATAAACACCTGAATATTGAAATTATCCGGTGCAGCCGATTTGCCGGTGAGCAGCCAAGATTTTGCAAAATAATATTCTTCACGACTTTCACACTCATTTGCTTGAGCTATACAGTACTGAGGAAGATCTTTAATATTTTCCAAAGACGTCTCGCCGTCCATTTCCATGTCTGGAAATTTTAATTTACTCATAATCGTTGAATTTACTACTAATTTGATGGTAATTTGAAAACTTTGATCAAAAATTAAATTTTTTTTTTCAAAATCCAGAATGCGCGTATAAATTCAAGTACATCTTGAAATTACTTTTCCTCTCACTCTTTGTCCTTTCCGTTTCGTTTTACAGTTTACAGTGTAATAATTAAATTAATTATTTTTAGTTTCCTCAAATTGCTCAAGTAAGTAACTATATAGCTTCTATTCTCAACATTTAAAGTGCACATTTATTCATTTAAGTTGTTTCCAATTTCAAGTTGACAAATGTCATCATAATTATGCACCTATAAACTGTAATAGGTAGGTACCTGAAAGTTAATTATCAAATAAATATATGCTCATACTCGTACAAATAAAGCAAAGATAAATCCAAAATCATGAATTTTGCTTTAATATAATTTAAGATCTTATTCCAATATACGTAGAAACATTAATTAATTACTATAATATATCAGAATTATTATTTCTATTCGTCGTAATCTTCTTTTGTAAAGCGACATCCATTTCGTTGTATATTCATTTCCCAACCAGGATTTTTATGTAGTTTTGGAGAAAAGTTTACAATGAGTAAATGTGGAGAAATGTCATTAGCTAAGAATCCATTGAGGAATTCCAAATGAATCAGTGATTGTTGCAGTTGAAAGATATCATGGAAACATGGATTGGTAATAATGTAAGAGTTCTTTGAGGATAAGCTAAAATTAATCAAGTTGATCATCTCTGGAAATTTGGAAATTAATAGTACAAACTCATGTTGAATTATTGTTCCAACAGAAATCCAGAGCTTTGTCAAAGATACTGGCAGTAAATTTCCATTGATGAAAGTTCCATACAATTTATCTTTTACATTGCCATTGATTCGAGTTCGATGACGTCTGGATTCTTTTCCATGAAGTCGTAATACTTTTAAATGATCACAAAACTGAAAATTTGCAAAATCGTGAGTCAAATCATCTTGAGTATATTCCGGTTCCGGTTCTTCTGCTATGTCGTCATCCTCTTTGTCTTGCGACTCATATGCACATCCAGGGATATTTACATACTCCAGCGTTTTTGAACTTTTCAGTACACATTCCTTTATTCCTTTTAGTAGCCTTGAAAAATTATGTTTTTCTAGTTGATTAGTATTGTCATAGTGGTCATCCCTCATATAATCAAGAAACTCTAAAGAATTCTGCTGCTCCAGTAAATGCTCGACCCCTTCAACTCCGTATCGAAGTGAAATTTCCCTCAGGGATGGGAATTTGGATGAACTTGTCAGGATTTCATCAACATTATTATGGTCGTCCGGAATAAATGTCATGTGTTCCCGATTGCTCATCAACTGCTTTAAATTACGGCCATTTTTTATCAGGAATTTGGCTAGTGTCCAAGATGGTAGTTGTAACCCGAACTTTTCCATTTCTTGCATACTTTTCCAATCAACTCCAAATGAATACCCTGACCATTGCCGGAATTCGAGCGTTTTTAAAGCTTCAATCAAAGCAAATATGTTTTACATCAATATTTGATCAACTGACAATGAGAGCTAGTATACCAACATAATAGTTAATCGATTATTATTATCACCTGCCAAAATTACGGAATTAGTAAAAAAGTCAAGCGTAATGAGTTCATCTTTTGTTAATTCGCCACTCTCCTCAAATTCTATAGTCAGAAGATTTGGAACTTGAATGAGCTGTTGATATGGTGGGAGCACGTATGGTTTGTGTTGATCCAATTGAATGTGTATTAGTGATAAATGTAAAAGATTAGTGCAGTTTTTTAATATAATTACTAAATTTTCCAATACCGTCGTCTTGAATAAATATATTTCGCTCAGTGTATTACTACTACTTGCAAATATAGACTGAGGAATTTCTGAAAAATAATCTGCTAAGCAAAGACCTTTACATTCCTTTTCAAATACACTCGCAAGTAAATTTGGTAAATTCCGGTATAGCGTCAAATCAGACATTTCACACAGCGTTGAATGTAAAAGGAAAGCACACACACTTAATTTAATATTAGAATACTCACCTAATACTCACATAATACATATGTATTATGTATTTAGATCATAAAATACACACATGGACACAAAATTCAGAAATGGTAAAAGTACCTATGCATTGTTTAATTATTATATCATCCATAAATCCTATACGTCCACATTTTTAGTGTATAAAAAAGAATAGAAATATATATCTTATGTTATATGAGTTATTTAGCTGACAAATATTTCTATTTTTCATGTTACTCATATATTTAAGGTCTTCGTACATTATGTATCTTAGGGCAACCTCAAATTTCAAAAAAGTCTAAAATACCTTGAATTGAATAAATTAATACAAAAAAATGATAGAAAATGAGAGAACGAAATCATCAGTTTGGAATAATAATACTAGATAAATAAATACTTACGTAAATATAGGTACCGTATAAGCTGTTATAGAACCCCACCCTCCTATACACCCCCTGGGGTTCTATAAGATTTTGAAATACAACCCCAGGGGTTCTATAACAGCTTATACGGTAATACTATTACCGTAATACAGCGATCAAAAAATAAGAAATTAGGATTATGAAATTTGAAATTTGAAATTCAAATCAATCAACAATAAAGTTGTGATCGACAGTCAAACAAGGAAATATATATCTAATGTGTATTTTACATGGACACGTATATCAATTTATATTAGATCAGCAAAAAATACAAAAAAATAATCAGTGATTATGGAATATTTTAATGCTACAAATCCGCTGCAACTCTCGACTTATTTTATCGTTTTCCTTTTAACTATCAAATTCCTCAGACTTCGGTCTTCTTGGGGATCTTTCGCGGTACCTGCTAAAATT
Organism: Gisinianus flammeolus; assembly: GCA_034699125.1. NCBI lineage: Eukaryota > Metazoa > Arthropoda > Collembola > Symphypleona > Katiannidae > Gisinianus > Gisinianus flammeolus. The sequence continues at coordinate 25,178 of JAIUND010000884.1, read as the reverse complement.
AATCATAATCAGTTATACACAATTTTTTTTCTTCATTTATAATTGTTTAGAATATACTGCAAAAATACATGAAAGTACCTCCTGTGAATCGTGTCCTATTCCTAATGAGTCTTCTAACTGGTCAGCTTTCCTGAAACAAAATTCAAAACAAATATAGATGAAGAATGCATTTTCATCATACTTTACGATTAAAAACGCAATAATGTACAACTTTATAACAACTTACAACTTCCCCTGAGTGACTTCCTCCTCTAGACTTTTAATTATGACGTCTTTGAACTTAATGTCATCCCTCGCATCATGATACTTACTTCTCAAATCCTCAAAGTCCGACCTGAAGCACAAAATCATTGTATATAATAATCTTAATACCATTTACATTTTTACACATACACTATGCAATTAAACCTGTACCCAATAATTTAGTAATGGACATTTTCATTCGAAATATGACTACACAAAAAATATTTTTTAACGTACATTAAGGTTTGATGTAGGAATCGGAACTCTTCAAATTGTTCAGCAGTAATACCACCATTAGCATTGGCAGTACCAGCAGGAGCAGTACCAGCAGCACGAACCGGAGCAATAGTACCAGGATTATTAGCAGTACTCGCTACTGGTGAGGTAGATTTTATCCTCTGCTTGGATTCATTCGATGACACGTATACTTGAGTGATTTTGGATATAACTGATGGTTTCCGACAATTTGGGCAATTTGTACCACCACTTGTAAGAAAACAAAATACAAATGCAGACAATTAAATACATCCTAAGTATAAATCTAATCGAGACTTTGTCGAACTACGTTCAAAATTTCCTTTTACAAATATATAGAAAGTAAAAGTAAATATACTTACTTTAGTTTCAAGAACCAACTCTGGAGACAGTGTGTGTGAAATAAATGGCCACATGGTAAACACGAAACGTCTTTCAATGATGTGCTATAAAATCATGGTTCAAATTTTATATGACATATAGCTACACATTCACACTTGTATACATTTTGTTTTAAAAAGTATTAAAATTACAAACATTTGGTTTGTCAAGTACCTCGACATGAACTTATTACTCTTTGGCATTCGTTTCGTAAACCTTGACGACGTTTGAGTTGCTGCAGTTGGTCCTTTTGAAGTACTAGCCGCATTTGTAGTAGTTGTTACCGGTTCGGCTATTGAATCCGCAGGACTTCGAAGAGAACCCAAACAGATTGCACATTCCATTTTCCTATAGACATCACACAATATAGCATTGAATCAAACTCTACATACTGAATGTACAAATTAACTGAAATTATGTTGTTATATACGTGTGGTTACCTTAAATCAGGACCTTGATTCCGTTTAGGGTATAGCAGAGAAGTTGTCTAACTTCTATTTATCAGAGATTATATACTCCACCTATAATATACTATACTCGTCGTTGTTTTGTATTAGATAACAAATAGAAAGAAGTAAAATAATCAAATTCTCAATTGTGCATATAAAGAAATAATTGTAATTCTATCTTTTGATACTATATCTTGTTGTATTTTTGTCTTGAACTGCTTCAAGTCGTCAAGTCTGTCAGATTAATTCTGAATACATCATCTAAATAATCACCTTATTGCTCGAAATGAGTTACTTGTCACGCAATATACAGAAATACAGAATCTCAAACTTGTCTTAAAACGCAGTTTAAATTAAAAAAACTACGAAACGTGAAAAGAATTCTCAGAAATTAATTAACGTAACAACAATTTTCGGACAGAAATACAACTCGCCGGAATTCCCTTATTTCCCTCCTTTTTTTACAGTGCTATTTTTAGCCGTCACTACCCTTTTCAATGACATCGTGTTTTTAAACTTTTTTATTGAAGGCAAATGAAATTATAATTAATTAATTAAATTAATTGTGGTTCAATTATTCCATCAATGAAAACGTCAGTGTAAGATGATGTCACACATTCGGGTAAGTTCATCTATTTACTATCAATCGTCTCATTTTAAATTGACAAATCAGTATACCTAAAGTCACTAAACGACTTGAGCTTCAGTTTTCTTTTTGCCCTAGGAAATCATTTAAAGGGACGTCAACAACCAAAAATAATAATAAATAATTTTTTAGTTGACAGAGTAGGTAAGTACATCACGCATTATAGTCAAAAGTTATTTTTATCATGAAAAGTCTGAAAATATAGCAATTTACTATTTCGTCTTGCTTACTCCACTGTGATCTCTGAGAGACATTACAATAGACAAAGACAAAAGGCCATGTTTTCGAGTAAGTATATACTAGTACCACATTTGTTTTGGAGTGTCACTGTATTAACAATCAATAATAATATCATTTGCTCATTGTGCATCTCGTCAGTGCTTGAAATTTATAACACCTACAAAAAAACACGTGTTCTCGCTTCTTCAAGTTTCAATTGTGTATCAGTGTACATTGACATGTGTATGTATGTATTATGTATTATGTAATGCATTGTGAACATTGAATCTTGAATGGATAGTGAGTTAAAGACAAAATGCTAAAAAAACAGCCGGATTTGCCAATTATGCATAGCCCACACCAAATTACAGGGGTTGTCCACATCCACGTAGGCATTGAATGTGCCAAATGTGAAGATGAGAAGAAAAAGTCGATATGTACAATAGAGAGGATCTTCTGTATCAAGTTCAACTGATGAGTACTGGTACTTGTAAAAAAATTTACGGATACAAAAAACATTGCCAGGAATCATCGGCGCACAGTAGCAGTTACTTATATAGAAAATGAAAGGTTCTCAATAGACAATAATTTATACACACGTATACAAGTCTTCTGTCATTACAGTTCACCTTTTCGTATTAGACTTTTTGCACATGAGAAAGTTAAATGAGAAGAGCACATATTATGCACCTGTTGTATATGTATACGTATAGTACAAGAATTTTTATGCAGACGCATTGTTTTTTGTTAGTTTGACGACCTCCTAGTTTTCGTTTTCCCATCCTGTCTTTTCTAGATTGAGTTTTGCAAAGAGATGATCGAGAGAGAAAGGGAGACTCAAGAGCGTCTAGTTTTCCTTTTTTGTGTTTGTGTGTGTGTCTATACCTGTACACAAATGCACAGGTGTAATTATAATATAATATGAAGTAGCCAACATTCTGATTGAATTTAAATTACCAATATAGAAGTCTACGTACGAAGTCTCTGAGAAAAGCTCAAGATGAAAATATCATCATGACTTTGACAATGAATGATGTCAACAGCAAACATTACACACGTACATCATAGACATATATATACATATATATATATATATGTCTATGATTATTGTCTTTCCAACTGAATAATCTCACCAACGTGCATTTCTGAACAAGAATTCCGAGTGTGTATAATGTGCTTTTGAGGTGATGAATGGTTCACGGTATTGTTGAGTAATCTCAACGACACTCACATCGCAAACGGAGAAGGTAACACAATGCATAGGAATATTATTATTATACACAAGTATTTAAGTGTGGGTACTTACGTACCTACCTGATTCTACATTCTACTAAACACTATAGATCTCGCTTGGACACATTCGGAACGAAATGTATTCAGGCAATAACTTGTGTGTGTGTGAAGTAGCTTTAATTTGAGAGAGAGTGAGAGTTCATAGATGTGTTCTTGATTGGTGATGAACGATGAAAGAAGCAGTCCAGAAGAAATTGGAATCTATTAGAAGCAGAAAAAGTAAATTATAAAGAAAAAATGAAACATCATCGTCCATTCGATGCCTGAAAATAGTAATTCTTTGTATGTATGCAATAGTATGCATGTATACATTTTTTACATAACGTGAGCATCGTATTTCCCAGGTTTGTATTGCTAATTGTACAATATGTATAAAAATAATAATCTAATCTGAGACATGTAGTACACATTGAGTTATGTAGGTAGATAAAATATGTACGGGGAAATCTACTCAATGTCCATTATACAGTAATACACAGTGTTTAAGGGAAACTGTGTGTATTGCACACACTGTACACAGTTTCCATTTTGAGATCGTGGATAGATTGATCTCTGTGTACAGAAATAGAAAAGGGAAAAGAGCAGAATACTCATTCACACATTCGGTCTATGATAATCCCTAGTTTGATTTTTACAAGCAAGTTTACTGAACAAATTTAGACAAGGCTTATTTATTTTCCATTGAATTTAAGTATAATATATGCATATATATTGTAGGCATAAAACGTTTGAGCTTGAGCTTCAAACGGCCTGTGATTACCTAACAGCAGCATGTACAAGTACACAGCTTACTAGTACCTATATACTTATAAATTCTGAACAAAAAAATCAGCATCAATTCCACTTGGATTGTCTTTTAATTATATCACATGCTGGCAGGTTATCGTTTAGTGGTCACGAGCTTCATCCTTTACGCTTAAAATTCATCAAATACCAAATAATCATATTTAGGATAAATATTTCATTCAGATGGAGGAATAAATTGCATATTTAATCGTTCAAATACATAACCCTGAGGGTAATGCATTGTGCAACTGTCGAGTTGTGAAATTTCCTATATGTGTGACCAATAGTTTTTCCTTTATTGTACACAGATATTTCATTTTAGCACCTTTATCTTTGATAATGAGCCTATATGTCATAATCATAAGGATTATTGACTCAATTGTACTTAGTACTCACATTCAAATTGAAATTCACGGGTATTGTAAACGAGACGATTGAGAGAGAGATTCATTGAACTCTAAACTCAAATTCAGTACAAATTAAATTCGTATTGTGATAATTGCGTTGAAAATATCATATATCTATTTGACTTAACTAGAAAAAATAGCGTTGTCTAAATTCCTATTAAAATCAATCAGAACTCGTGGTATTTAAAATTTAAATTAGTTTTGTTTTAACAAGTACTTACTTACGTATGTAATCGTTCATCCCTATCCATATCATCCCTCTTCATGTTTGCGTTTGTGGGTTGTCTATAGAATTATAATTACTTATTCAAAATCCCATACAAGGGTCACATTCACATCACAAAACCTGGTTTCAGTTCACCAATAATAATAGTAATAGTATAATAATAATAATATTTCCACACAGAACAATGGTACATTCCACAAGGCAAGTCAAAGGTTTTTGTTATCGTTTTTTATCCAGTACAAATACATGCATGCAAGATTAAAAGTGAGAAACAAAGAAAAATTGTTTTGTCATCCGAGAAAGTCGATGAAAGTGAAATGAAAAAACAAAATCATCATGCACTTTTGAACTTTACTGTCGACACTATCCATTTTTTTGCCATTTCATCTAAACAACTTGGAAATATACTTGCATTTGCTCAATTTAATGCGTCTCTGAGTGAGCATAAAAGAACGAAGGCACACACAACAACAAAAGGGAAAAAAGAAATTTTAGCTGTGGTATAGTGACTATTTCATTGTCATGGGCATGGGTGGCCCTATCCTTATTTCCGTATACATATCTATTCTTCTCTACTTTCCTCCACATATCCTGTGTATATAATATACGCAGGTGTGTGTGTGTGTGTACTCGCGTTGAAAGGGAAGGTTGTAAAAAAATAAGAGTATCACCCTTGACACTAAGGCAATAATAATAATAATATAAATTAGTACGTATATTAAACACTCAGCTATACAACTATGAGGCGTCTCCCACGTTTATCTCGGCTATTTATTATTCTTCGGAACATTCTTCTTATAATTGTAAGTATACATACTTGATATAAAATGGTTTGAGAATTTTGATTCCATACTTGAAAAGAGAAAAACCTTTTCGTTTTAATATACTTAATATATTTACAAAACATGAAGTCTCGATTTCACGTTCATGTCCTTTCAATTCCCAACCAATATTGCACACAAGTCATCATTATCTTCATCAGCACTACAAATTAAATCTAAACCAAAATGAAGAAACTATTAAACGAGATTTTTAAATTACACTAAATGCCTAATTCATTAACACAAAGGTATGGATATGGCCGCAGTAAATTTTTCTATGACTGTGGACATTGTAAATCACACTGCCGAAGAATAAACGAATGCCAGTACCCACAGAGTCAGAGGTTAAACAAACCTCGTCAAATGACCCGTCACATTTCCCCCCAATGTCCAAGTAAAATGAGTAAATGAGTATACAGTAAAGAGCAATAAACATGCAAGTGTGTAATGGAAAAATATTGTGGCCAGTAGTAAATTACTGTATAGTATGCCATCCAATAATGTATGTAGTAAGTACCTGTATTTAAAATACTTGTATAAATACATACGGAATGTATGCACGTACTTTTATTATTATCTCCTATACCTTTCATCTGTAATTTTCTCTACTCAGTGCTATATACATAATGAAAAAGTTCCAAGAATTTATTCGATGGGAAAAATTTGTAAAAAGGGAAAAGGGTTTTTGATGGATGTTAAAGGTTCACGACATTTTTTCACAGTTTTATTATATCCATACAATCGTACAGATTTTAAATGATAGATTCTCTTGCACATAAGATATCTATACATAATGAGAATGGCTCACAGTTTACAGTTCATAGAAAGGAAATTCCGGAAAATATATTATCATTTCACGAGTTTTTTCTTTTTCATTCAACGTTCAAAGTTCATACTTTGAACTTCAAAGTCAGTACTCTATATATTTGTATTTCATAGGACGAATTTCGTCATTTCGTCATGTGTTACATTACAAAAGGAAATGGGATATGTTTACGAATTGTTGTAAGAGTAATAAAAAATTTGGCTGTTCAACCACAAATCAATCAGTTTTTTTTAAACTAAAACAACCCAGTTAAAATCTAATTTTGGATTCACAGTTCTCATCATATCCCTTAATATAATTTCACAGTTGATGGGTGTGAACTTTACACTGTGAAGCGAAAACAATCCTTCAAAAATTAATTTACCAAAGATCAAGTTCAAAAAAAATCTTCTGTTTTATGTACGTGTAAGTTTGTCAGGATATTGCTGAGAGAGCACGTGTAAATTAAATAGAAAAGCGTCGTCGTCCATCGGATCAATTATCTTCTGTCGTCTACATGACGGATATATTACTTTGTGTGGGAAAAAAAATTAAATTTGAGTGCTGAAAAGGTATGCAAGCATTGTGAAGATTAAAAATTGCAATGACTATAACTTTTGTCCTGCTATCTTCTCATTCTCTCTCTCTCTCTCTCAAGTCATTTAATTTCGGTTGGTCTCAAGTTCAGGAATGAAAAACTAAAAGAAAAAAAATAGTGGTACCCCCAGAACATGTGCAGGCAGATTTAATATGAAAGAAAAATTTAAAAATACAGGGACAAACATGGATTGTATGATGGTATTTTGTTGGGTTTTACTTCTACCCTGGGCACCTGAAATCAAATCAATGCAGTTGCAGAATGATTAGATTTTCCTCGAGTGTATATATGGGGGGAGGGTTGGTAAACTTTTCAGCTACAATATGCCACAATCCTAAAAGTGTGCTTTGAGTTGTTATGTTATAGTAAAATAATATTATATATGATGTGAAAGGAGTCAGTGAAGAAAGATTCATCCATCTTACTGGTGTGCGTTTGCATGTAGTAGCTTCAATTTGGTTGATTCTTCTTTAGTTCAGTTTTGCAAGCTAAGCGAAGAGAATCAGCGCGGTTCGAGAGAGAAGCGAGGAATACGAAGAAGAAGAAAAATAGTAAAAAGAATATATATATATATAGTTTGAAGAGCCTCACATGGTTTCGTTTGACTGATTTTACACTATTTTTCTGCGTATTTTTTTAAATTTTTATACCAAGAACCCCAAAACACTTAACGTATATACATACATATTTTGACAAAAAAGAGATCAAAATTTCAAGACTAACGAGTGAAATTCGGAATTTGAGCTTGCGAAACGACTCTATATACCCCACACTGCTATTATTTCTATATATGCATCAAAATTTTAAGGAATGTTTTCAAAAATTCTAATTACGATACCATTTTAATTGACATTACAACCATAAAAGTGATTCGTTTTTTAAATTATAAGAAATGTTTACAATAGCCAAGTGTCAAGTTTTAAGTAGATGATTTTAAAAGAAATTAGCTATAAAAAGCGTTCTAATTAGACGTTTAAACGTCAAACTTTTCCTCAAATTGAAAATGTTTAAGATTTCAACTATTTCATCAAATATGAATGTACAAATATTTTTTGTGTTTACGCTAAGTGGATTTTTCATCTTTGCATCTCTACTGCCATTTGGTGAGTATTTTAAACCTAAATGTACAAACTTATTATATATTCCGCGCATAGTTAAAATTTCTCAAAATCTGTATAGGTACATTAACTGCGTTATAGATCAACTAAATCAAAATCGGTATCGAGTCCCTTAAAAAATGATATTTAAAGTTCTCAATGTAGGATTTACAATTAAATGTTACTATAAATTATATTTGTATAAATGTAAGCAATGTGTATATATTAAATACTCTCTGGGACGGAATACTGTCCTGAATATAATGTGGAGCAAAACTGGGAATTGCACATGTTCAGCGAAAATGCGAGCCGCCGTGAAATTTGACGTTGATGTATAAGTTAGACGCATTAACATTTAGCATTGTGTAAAAAAATAGTGAATCGTCAGTGCGTATTCACTGTTGTGGACACAGAGAGAGAAATGGACAGACTATATCTATCATATATACATGAGAAGGACTTTGAATTGAGAATAAAAAGATTTATTCTCTTTATCTTGTTGTTCAAGTTCTTAAGGTGTGTGTTTTTTTGACACTTTATACAGGAGTAAAGATCAACATTGAAAATCCATTACCATTTAGTTGTAAATTTATTTTGTATATGGGGCTAAAATAGGAGCATCATTATAAATACTTGATGTACACTTTTCCGGTCACGCTGGCAAATCCACACATTTTACATTTGCGTTTTAAATACGTATATATACGTCCATGCGTGTACTCTCTGTTCTCTTTACATTTTCAGACAGTTATGCATTCTACACACACATCTATACTAGCAAAATATTGACTGTGCCTTCACCTTTACACTGACCACGCATATTGAATTCTACAGAATTGTCCCCTTTATATTGACATGAGACATGACGAAAGTCATATGTTTATATTGTTGACTTTTGAGCTTCATCATTTGAAATTAAAATTTACATGGGTATGTCCCGACTCCCTGTTAAACTATTCATTGGAATTAAAGGAGCTTCAAATGCTTACTATACAAACAGAACAAGTGTTTTCTTTGCCCATTAGCAATCTCGTCTAATTAGTTGTTGATTCCCAATACACACTTGAGATTAATCTTAACTTTCTTTCACTTTCCTATGAGGATTCCCGCAGATATTCTATAAATAAGTTATCAATCTATTACGCTTTGACATTCCAGTCATTGCCTGCCATCAGATTGTGTTCTCTAAGGGTCTGAGGTGTGTGTGGCTTAATTTCTATAAGTGTACGTACAGGAACAAATTTTTGTGATTTCTTGGGTGACAAAAAGTCAAAAGATTTGTACACACTACACACCATCTCTTTGACCGGAGGGATTTTCTCCAGCGTGAATTGATTTTGATGTATATAAGATAAGTACAGAGATTGATTTATGTACCAAGACAATCATCACATATAAGTGACAATCATTATTTTACAAAACGACTTGATTTTTCTTAAATTTGGGGAAACCACCTTTTAATTTATATTTATAGAACTTTATCGTCTATCTCATCCCTTGATTCAAGAGTTTTTAAAAATATATGTGTGTATGTCCAACTGTGAGTCTTGGCATTCGGTATCATCTAAAATTGTCTTTATCTGTTTTTCTATCAAAATGTGCAAGTTGTACAAGCAATTTACTTGTATGTGTATATAAAGATGGAAAAGGATTAGGACGCAAGCGTATTCTGTACATATATAGTCTGCAATGCAGACTCTGTATACGTTCTGTATAAAAACTTTAACTTTACTACGGCCCAGTTCTCTTATTCATCTCTCACGTTTAATTGCCCAGTTCAAAATTCCGTCTTAATTACAATTGTACTATTTAATATTTATAATCTTCAACTCCCCAAGTGAATTTGCCTTTTGCCTTATTTTCTGTAATCACTCTCATACAGAGACTATTAGTCATACTCAGATTCTGTATATAGTGCAAAATAGTTTTTGCACGTCGTCCAATTTATTTTCTCCCTACAATGTACAATGTAGGTACAATGAGCAAACGGAAATTTTGAAAATCATCGGATATTTGCTGAGGATTCACAGCTTCATGCTATGATTGTGATTTTATTCGAGTTGTACTGTTATTATAAGAGTCGCACCCCGTAAAAACTACAAAGGATTGACAAGCGAGAATTGAAAGGAAGGTAAAAGTTTCTGGGATGCAAATTGTTCTATGATTGCCAAAATCAAAAAGTGCATACACATTATTATTCCTATCATTACTAAATACGCTGTGTTGGTTGTTGCATTTACAATTGCAGTGTTGGGTATTTGTTTTTAAAGTACGCATACGAGTAGTGGAGATGCTGATGATGAAAGTACCGAGAATAATAATAATAAGAATAATAATAAGAATAATTCATACTCATTGTTCAAGTTGAGGTTTTTCGATTGTTTGAATCTGCAGTTGATTGTTGTGCATAATGTACATATACAAAGTACAAGAGCAGCTCTGGGGTTTTAGAATTCGTAGCAGTTTTTTTTGCATTTCCTATTTTCGAGTACATTTCTTTTGTAAGTACATTAAAATTAATAACAAAAACTTTGTATACAGTGCACAATGTACTTTTATCAAGCCGATAATTATGCAAAGATAGAGTCGACAGTTATTTACTTTCTTCTTTTTTCCGTACTCAGGCTTTCTGCTATTTACATATCATATGAAACATCAGCGTAGGTCAGGTAAGTACAAATATATATACTTATATATATATATGCACACGTAAACACAAAACACACAAAAGTGTACTTTGAGTTATCTTTCTTGTGGGGAATGAGCACGTGTGCGAGTGGTTTCTGACTATACGTCATATGTAGTGTGTGTGCACTTGAATTCTCTGTTGTAGCTTGTGCACGCTACAGGAACTGGGTCACTGTTTCAATTTTTTTTAGTACCAGTGTGTATGCATATGGTTGTACTGCGTATAATATGTGTACATTTATGTGTACATTTATGATACATTTCGCAGTTGCCTCACCATGCATTTTATATATCTATATAGTGTAGCATTTATAAATGGAGATGAACGATTATGATGATGATGATGATTCTACGTGCGTTAAGGTAACTAAGTCGAGCTCGAGTCCCAAATAATATAAAGTGGTGATATCAACTATGAAGTAAAATATTACGAAGTAGAAGAAGAGGAAGAAAAATAGTGGTGGAAAAAAAGAGGAAAGAATGCATATGTGTAGGCATAGACATGTGTGCACCGTAAGTACATTTGTTGATGCCTCTTGACTAGAGACTTACTGTGTGTTACCACTGTTACCGGAAGGTTATTCCTTATATAAGACATCATATAATTCTTACTTGAAAGAATTGTGATGCTTCATAAGCTGACATAAATGACATTATATTGTCGCAATCTAAATACTTCTTTGTCTTAGTCTTTGACGACTTTGGGCTCTTGGAATCGGACTTTTTTCTCAATTTGAATGACATTCTCAAATTGTGTGTGTGTGCGTGCAGACTAGACGTCATTTGACTTGGGCTAGAACTTGAGCTTAACGCTTTAGGATTTAGGATATGCAAAATGACTTAGTCACATAGAAATGCATGCGTATAAGAAGGTTGCATGCCATGCAAACATCTTTATTAGTTAACCCAGTTACTCCATAGCTTCACAATATTAGTTACAATGCGAAACGGAAAAAAGAAGAGTTTTGTAGTTATGCACTTTGGATTATGGATTATACCGTTCAAAATGCTGACAGGAACATAATTACTTTATATAGGAAATTGCAAATTATGAAGAATTTAAACAAACAGTCGGAAAAACTTGCACACACACACACAGTCCCTTTGTCCCTTTGTTCCCTTTGTTTGAGTACAGTATAAAGTCTAATTGCCGTTTTGTACAGAATTCTACTAAACTTCCCGTTTCTGAAATGAGTTTCTTCAGTTTACATTACTTGTGATTTCTTATACAAGTTTTCTATGCGTATATCACCCCAAATTATCCGTATATATAGGTATATGAGAGTAGTGTCTGTACAGTGTACAGTGATATTTTTTGGGGCGTATGATCTGTTATTAACGTTTGTGACAGATAGAGGAGATAAAGTGGTGTACGTACGACGAGAAATCTTTGCCGTGAAAAAGAAACAAGCATAAGTGGAGGCATTAGTGGTCCAAGACGCTTCTTGTGAGGGTGCGTCGATTAATCTGATTACAGCTTTCATGCTTTTCCGAGTCAGAGATCATCTTCAATCAGTGAATCCAACTGAAAACTTTTTGACGCACACACATTTTTCTCTAGTATCTATACATCTATAGTATACAGATAGAAGAGAGACTCGCCGCCACTATACTGTGTGTCTCTATCGAATTTGCTTTTTGAAGTCGCTCCTTCCACTTTGAAAATCTAAATAAAGTGGTTACACCAATATAAGTTCAGGTCTGATAGAGTGACACATTATAAAGATTATACATTCCGTTTTTTTTTTGTTTTTCACGGGAATTCTTCTTCTTTTATGGGATGATGAGACTTGAAAATTTAAATACTTAATTAGTACATACGCATTCGATATAATGTAAATAGTAAATGACTCCTTTACATGCTGGCTTAAATACTAAATATTTAAGTACAGATGCTTGAGCAGTGCTGAGTTAAATTTAACGACACGTTTTACTCGTTCGTTTATGGTCATTACCGATACTGACATATTTGACTGTACTTGGCAATGAAAATAGTTTGTAACTATTTATTATTATAATCGGAGGGATTCTTTTATAGTTTGAAGGACATACCAAGTCTTCAGGTTATAGGAAATGTACATTTAATTTTAATACGGTTCAGGGAAGGAGTTTTTTCCCGCATTGACATCCCGGTGAATTATATAGAGAGGAATAACTGAAATTGTATATAGATTATTTAAATTTATTAAATTTAATATACCTAAGCACAAGTCTGGGTATGCTTTCTTGTCTAGAAAATGTACATGGTCTAGTTGTATTGACACTATTATCAACTTGTGATGAAAATAACAACAGACAAACAAAAATAAATAATATATGGCATCTTCAGCCGGAGGTGCATGCAGTTATCACTTATCTCATTTAATGATGAAAACATTTTATCCAATTGTCTACGAATCTTCCAACTTTACACACGTTACCAAAATATTAGGAAAAATGCGTGACGACGACCACCAAAATCTCGTTAAAAGCAGTCGTGCAAATCACGCAATTGATGATATCTGTCGAAAACAACAACCACAATGCTAAATATAAATAATAAATACCTTTAATATTAAAATGAATCATATACTGGAGGATCTTGCTTTTTAATCTAAATGCCTATCTTATCGCGTCGTACAACAATTATCACCAGTTAAAGTAACTTCTTAATGTTTCCAAAGGGTATATTGAAAAGAAGCATTTACGAATTAAAATGTAGGTTGATAGTTTCACTTTGACTTTCAGTTTTAATGTTTATTATTCATGAGAAAATAGGAATCATCTCAGTGAAACGTGATTGATTTTCTTTTTACTTTCATTTGTATATATATAGGCTCGTGCAAGGACAAGACTAATCAGAAAGTAAACCAAAAAGAGAAAGAGCGTGATCATCTGGATTACATGGTGGATCCGAAAAATTGGAATTCATGGACTCCTGTTGTCCAAGGAGTGCACTCAAGTTGGTTAGAACTGGACCATTCTGGAGGGATTCCTTTGAGCTATGAACAACAACAGGAGCAGAGACTACAACTTCAAAAGAAACAGACGAAAAAAGTTCGGACTGCACCACAAAAAACTGCATTTGGTATGCTCAAAATTATTAAAAAAAGTTACTCGTTATACATACTCTCTACATGAAACCTCTGAATTTAACAAGAATCATTTTAAATTTTGTCAATGTGTTTTGTTTTGGGTTTGTCTGTATAGAGGACGATTTAAATATAAGTGATCTGAGGAAGAAAGCTTTCACCTATGGGAAATTACTATTTGATTTTGTGACGGGGACGGGAGGGAATACAGGACTCCGGAATTTATTCCGTGACTCATCATCTTCATTCAGTAGTCGTCGAGGTGAAGCCGAGTCTGGTCGTGCTGGAGTTGTGGACTGGTTAGCTAGACTGATTGGAGTTCAAGGGAAATCTCTTGGAGGTAAAGTGATTACGTAAAACATGTACCTATATATGTATCAATCCATTTTATTGTTTGCTTTGAAATTTTATTAAAATGTCAATATGTTTTGTGTATTCCATGTAGAGTTTCTTCGGGAATATCAGGTACGTGTCGTTTTGAACACAAAATGAATGCTATATGTAAACTCAAAACTCAATGTCCCTTGTCAAAAAGTTTCAATAACGAAAATTTTTTTGTTTTTGTTTTTTGTCTCGGACTTTATAGGTTCACGTTTTGTACGACTTGGTATTCACGTTTTTCAAATGGGTCTTCTTCCTGTATGCAGGCCTTCTAATTCCTTGAAGCACAACACTGAAAATATTCGCCTATTTAAATACAAAGAGGTGCTTTAATATACCTACAATCAAGACATGGCTCGTATACGTACGTTACGTGAGCTATATACGAATACTGAAACCGAAACTGAACAACGAAATACTGCAAATGTGGAAATCAATTTTACAAAACATGAAAAAAACAAAAGCTACAAAATAACATTTCTACTATATTCACTGTGAAGTTTGTGTGACGTTATCGTTTACCTTTTAGTCTTCCAATTTAGGTCGTTTATTTTGTTTTATAAAGTAGCGTCCCACAGTTTTATAGAAGTTACCTTTATAGAGGAATAGTGAAATTATGAGAGAGCAACATTGGGAGTGAATCTCAAAATACGCTTCTTAATTTAATTAATCTTGAGTATAGGGACTGACGATGATATGGAACTTGGAGTGTTGGAATGAATTCTATATCTTGTTGTGTAATTGTTTTAATCATAACTATTGTTGCTATTTATAACTATCTTGTTTTCTCCCTGTATAGTTTTTCAAAGTTACAAAAATGGAGAATTCATATATCGTGCGCATACATGAAAGTTTCCATATAAAGTGAGTAATTTTATTATTGTTATTGTAATTGTACTGATTAGTAGAGAAGTTACCAGTTTTTTGGGGATTCCGGGTGATTGAACTTCAGTGTGTATGGTGTGTAGATGGTAAAATCCTTTTAGAGCTCTTTGGTAAAAAAAAAAAAAAAACCATATGATTCTGCTTACATTTGTCAAATTGGTTGTTCAAAACTAATGACAAAAGATATAGAATCCATGCTGAGTCTGGAGTGTGATTTCCCCCGAAAAAATCTATACTTATACAATGTGCCACATATAGTTTCATGATTACATTATTAATGCTAAGATTTGTGTGTAAAAAAATAGAGAATTTTCTGCTTTAACTATACTATACCTATAGGTATAGAAAGATATAAATGATAAGAATGTACAGAATATGGATTTTGGAGCTTGCCTTCCATAAAAGTACTTGTGTGTGTGTACTTGAATTGCTGTGCAATACAAAATTGGATGGCAATTGAAATTGAATTGGAGTGTCTTATATACACTTTTCTCTCTGTGTACACTTTTCGTGTTTATAGTATATAAAATAATGAAAATAAAAAGATGGCTGCTGGTTTATAAAAATAATTAGTTTGTTTGTTTGCTGGCTTTTCCGTCTTTTTGTATTGTACCTCAAATCATCATAACTATTGACTATACTTTAAGTATGTAGATATTATGATATATTCTACAATTCCTTCCCCTATATAGTAATTAGATTTACTTTATGTAAGGTTGTGTGACTCAACTTATTGTATCATGGCGGTGTAGGGATGTTGGTGAGTTTTATTTCCTTTTTTATGTAGAGAATACTTCAAGCAAGTGTACTTTGTTGTAGTTGTTTATACATGAGGAATATTTTATAGGAATTTTAAAAAAAATTGTTGTAAATTTTTTTTCCTTACATAGGTAAGATAAAAATAGAAAGTCTGCAATATCGCATCAGATGTGTATTAAGTGTGCAAAAAGTATACAGATATGTGGGTTTAAAATAGGTTGAGAAGAAAATTGAACAAAGCCCGAGACGTTCATGTGCATTATTGTGTGGATTCCTGACGTTTCATATCTGCATGGGAAATGAATGAATATATATGAATTGAAGTGCAAGTTTTATTTGAATTGCATATTCTATGGGCAATGACTTGTCAAATATTTCCATCAGGTATTCTATTATTATACTTACAATATGTGAGTTATGATGTGTAGTATATTTACAACATACAACGGATTTGGTTACTTATATCATATAATTTAAATGCATGTATCCAGAAAATGATCAAAATCCCGACACATGTGAATATTTGTACATTTCATAACTTTTTTATTTCTTTGAACTACCATGCATTATAATTTGCCTGATGATTGGACAGGTAAGGAAAGCGAACGGAGGCAAGTTAAACAAGTAAGTATAGTCGCCTTGAATACAGTAATGAGCTACAGGACACACGTGTGGATTCACTTATAGGAATTGCGAGAGTGTCATCATTTAAAATATGCTTTGTTTGAGGATTTTTTTAATCGTTGAAATTTACAATAAATCTACCCATCAGAACAGACCGCAGGAGGTGGGTGGGTGGGAATTGCTTGTCCTACTGTATGGAAAAACATGAGGATTCAGACATTTCAGAAGCACAAGACAATTCTGGCCAATGACATGTATCTTACTCACTCAATCTTTATAATGTGTTCTTACGACTTCATCAGTAAGTTGAGAATGAAATTGCCAAAACTTTTGTGTAGTAATATATTTTTAAAAGTACATTTACTATACATGCGTTAAATTAATTTCGATACGCGCATAAGCATATACCGCGGCTTGGAAAAAATGACATATTAAGTACCAAGCTCTTACTGCAAAACAGGTGTAATTTTGTCGACAGTTGTAGATTGTAGAACACTTTGGAAATTGTCACTCCATTCCAAGTTGGAATTTCCAAACACAAAAACCACGTCAAAACCATCATCGCTTGAAATGATAGCTTGACGTTTTCAACGAGAATTTTGTATTTTGACGACAGCAAGCATGACCGATTGGAATTTGCGCAAGGCGACAATATACTGGAGATGTACACACACGAATATGTAATTATGTCAATAATAATAATAATTGCTGAAGGATTACCCACTATGTATCATTCCGCAGGTTTTGTGTCTCGACTATAATTTAATCCTATCGATGCTGGCAATTACAAACCAAGAGTTAATTCTTTCTTTCTATAGCTCTGCTGGATAAAAATGTGTACATGAAGTGCGTGGGATGAAATCATGAGTCTTGAATCGAATAGTTGGACGTGCGTAAAATCCATGTTTTGAATTAACTAATGATATTACGTATACGATTAAATGCACTCAAGTTTGAAATAGAAACAAATCTCAAGTCGATTGATTCCCAGATTCTTCAACTGATAACTCGATCAATAAAAGGACTGTGTACGAGCTGTGATTATGTGTAAAACGTAGAGTGTAGCAAATTTGCGTGATAAAAAAACGTACAAATTGTGAGCACTGTGGCCGTGTGGGTCTCGATTACATTTCTCGTTTGGTGCTCACTGCTCACAATATAAAATAATGTATCCGAAGGTGCTTGACCGTCCTCGATCCTTCATGTAAACAGAGCGATCTCTGTCCACATTTTGCATTAATCCATATTCTTGCTCAAAAAATGTTTTCGGTAATCAACACTGGATTCCTTTGAGGTTCACCTTTCTTACTTTCTCCTCTTCATCTTTCGTTCGTTATGAGACTCGATTTTCTGATCTCGTAAAATAGACAAAGAGGAAAATAATCCAATTTAAAATATGTAACTGAAATCATACTATTTACAAGTTAATGACAATCACTATAATCATAGGAACAATTTTCTGATCAACATGGTATAAAATCATTTCTCTGGGCAAGAAATCGGGAATTTAACGACAACAGCCCCTCCACTCGCCTTTGATGACCTGCACTGAACATGTCAACATCTATGAAGTCGATAAAAACTCAATTGTCAAAAATTGTGCGAACTTATCTTTTTTCTCATCATTTTGTTTTAGTTACCTGTAAAACAATTTGGCAGACTGAAACTCTGTGAGATCAACAACAAGTCCTTTTATTTTGAAACAGACTCCACATGATGCAAAATAAATACACTGACAGTCAAAAATATCTTTTCCGTGAGAAAATTCAGAAATTGTTATTTTTTATTTTTTTGATTTGACGGCTCCATAATGTAATTTCCTACACAGTTTTTCACTGGGGTAATGAAAACATTTTCTCTTTTTGTACTATTTTGAGATTTAACAACACTTGTGAGAAATAACAACAAGAGTTTACTTGCAATTCCTCACGATAATCCTCACTATTCTATAGTATGAATTTTTGTAAAAATAAACAATAGGGAAAAGATGCGTGTACAATTTTATATTGTTGTTGTTGTTGTTATTATTATTATTATTATTATTATTATTATTATCATGGTATTTCTAACTACCGACTGCAGATGTACTCACTTGATATCATAAAACTTTAGATGACCATTCCTTCCATAATGTTAAACTAATGGATGGATTCTACTACTCCTTTCTAATGCTAAGTGAACGACAAAAGCTTATTATATAAGGAGGTGAGAAGCGATTGAGAGAAAACCCTCAGGCATGTGGGATCTGTAATACAATAAAATAATGACAGACTCCACACTAACAATAGTCATATTAAAGTCATATCAAGGGATAACAACTTTTTTTCTTTCCTTCTCCGATGTTTATTTCAATATATACTTTATCCATTTACAAACTATGAAGCTACCAATTATTTTGTATAGTATCAAATATACTTAATTACGTACAATCTACAAATGAAAGAGTCTCCACATTTCCCAACATAAGAAAACATTTTATTCAAAAATGGTATAACTTTTACCTTTTATTCATTTTGCTCATATATCTGTACTCATTACTTTACTCGTACATATTGGCCCGTTGTCAAAAAAATGGTCTTTGTCTCTATCGTCTCTCTTTACCGCATAGAAATTAGCATCAGTTTCTTACCCAGACACACAGATACCACTCATTGAACGATTGCACACTTTGCTCATGACACTGACGATCCATCGTGAGTATAATCACAAGTGCAAATCTTGTTCACTTATTTTTTCATTTAGCATTTATATTAGATCTTCTCAAAAGACCAAAATCATTCAACTGACGATGAGTTTTCAAGTGTTTTCAAATTACATTAAGGGAGAACAAAAGGAGCGAGTTGAGAGACGACGAGAAGTGCATGAGTACATAATTCGCTATTCATTCTTTTTATTTCTGCTAGACTCGTATCTGTAATCTGTATGTACATAGATATGCCATTATAAATGCATGATATGCGTAGACTTTTGTACATTGGCTGTACGTACATATTACATATACAAAGACTTGGAAATGCAATTCAACTCTAAATCTAAATGTTCAACAAACATATCGTTTTTTTTTTCATCTATAGGATCTCTGGTCTCACCTTAAAAATAAGTGTACTTGTACTTCCACACACACACACACACACACACATGAAATCATACTTTTCGGGCGGACTCGTCAGATTCGAGCATGTAACTCATCGTTAATATAGTGGACATCCTTATGTCTAGATAAAAGTAGTAAGAGATTTCAAGTGGACTTAATTTTAATTTTTTACATGAGAGGCTATGTGATGTGAGTCCACGTAATTGTGAATTCATATATGGAATATATCTGTATTCAGTATTCAGGTATATTATATATGAATGCAGTTAATGGACGGTGTGGGTGAGTGTGGTTGATAGAACGAACGAACGAACAACAAAGGTAAAGACCACGACTAAAGACTGGCGATGAGACGGACTGAGAGAACGCGACTATGTAATGAGCATAAAAATCTAGACACATATCCAACATAATATCAAAATACAAATGTTCTAACCTCCTTATTGCTCACACACACAAACTCTTCCTATACGAACGAGGCAATAAATTTCATCTTGAAAAGAGCCACTAAAAGAAAGAAGTAGGTATCTGTATATAAAGAAAAATCTACACGGACTGAGACTAAACTGAAGCAAATAATTTTCAGTGTCAGTGTCAGAGTCAGAGCCAAACCTTAAACTCTCCTGCCACCCTAACAGGGGCGTTCTACCTTAAAAAACATATATATCTACTATACAATATTTTTTGGTGCGTGTATTGTGCCCATTGACCATTGTATTTTGTCGGGACTTGACAGAGGATTCTCACACCAAACTCTTACTTTTTTTATTTTTTTTACTGGTAGACCCTCTTGAACTACAGACATTTCATCAATCCTTCTATAAACATCTAAATCCAAATCTTCTTTTATGCATACTTCAACCGCCTTTTCCCTTAGTCACTATCCAAATGTTTGAGCTTGCCGGAGGTTCTGTGTAGTAAACAGTAGCCAAATTGTTCAAATTACATAAGAGTGTGAACCTGTGTGCTCGACAGTGCTCGAATTATTTATTAATAAATCATCAGTTCCTTTGTACAACAGTGATATATTTGAGTGAATTTAACTGAGGAAAATGGCCCAAAAAAGTTCAAAAATAATTTCCTCAATAGTTTTTGTAGTGTACGTGATATCCATTTCTCTCGCTCTACCCGTCTCACCGAGTCTCGGTCAGTATTGCCCGATTCACAAGGATCTAAATGAATTCAATTCCACATTGGAGACTGACAGTACGAGCCGAGTCATAGATTTGAGTAAGCTGGAAGGACGAAAAGTGACGATCCATTTCTACACACCGAATCCAGTCAAGGCCATTGAGAGACATTTGGAGGAGGAAACGACAATGGCTTTTCCATATTTTGTGGATGACACGACTGGAGCTGTGATTCCTTTAGTTCCCGTCGTTCATCATGTCCCTGCCCTCGTCTCACCTGAATCTTATTCTCAGTCGTCATCATCAACTAGTTCACAGCATGAGACTACTTCTCCGATTTCTGCTAGTACCGAATTTGAAAGGACGACAGGAAGTGAATACACAGAGACAGAGACTGTCACAGCATCCGGTACGACAGTCACTTCTGTCTCTCAAAAACAAACAACTGGCGCTTTGGATGTTTTCTGTCAGTGGGAATTCCAGGTAAAATTAGACATTCGCAGGAACATGCAATAATAAGCTCTTTATTTCTTTATTTAATTACTTGGAAGCACGATCTGTGTGTTGGATAATTCTAACGATGATTGTCTTGTATATATGGAATTTTGAAAGGCACGAGCGAATGAGAGCGAGTATCTTCTGTTGACGTTCAATAATTTGTCGGCACCGTACTCTGAGGACTGCTCCGAGGCATTTGTCGCCATGCAAAAAGATAATGGTTATGAGTCTCGTTGGTGTGGAAATAGGAGACAAGTAAAAAATACATCCGTTTCATTTAATTTAATTATCTTGTTCATGATGTCAACTGTGAACAACAACTTTACATGTAGAATGTAGACGATTGATCCATTATTCGTGACTAACTTGAATTTGGATCCGTTATTTAACTTAAATACTAACAAATTTTTGAATACTACACAACATTAATACGCTTTTAATGTACTAAACAGATGAATCAACCTTTTATCGATTTCAACGATGTTGTCTATTTGAATCATTGGGGATACCCAATGCACGTTCCAAGTCATTTTGTCCATGAAGATGACGTGAGCTTTATATACAGATACTTCCTTCAATCCTTCATATAATTCTTTGAGTCTTTGTAAAAAATTGGAAATCGAGGAATTTATAATATTGCACAGATTTAAATTGCTTCAAATCCATTAACACATTTGCATTTTGCATAGAACTTTTCCGTAATTATGTACTCTGTATATAGAAAAACAATTATTACTTATTTTTTGATGAACATATAGTAGGTATATATACATATTTACTTTCAAAACAATAAGAGCTGTAATTTTTTTTTCCAGGCGAATGCTCGACCAATGGCTCTTTTCTCAAAGACCAATGCGAAAATCACAGTGTACAGAAAAGACAGTTCGCCAGCCTTCCCTCCAACCGGATTTTCCGTCACCGTGGAGCTAATTGGTGTTGAAAATAATTTGAGAGTTTTATTGGGTTAAAATGTGAAAGTGATCTGTGTGTGTGGCACACACACTGTGTGCAGGATGGAAAAGTATTGCTCCTGTTGTATAAACCTCTTACTTACCCGACTTACCAAACCAATACTTATATGATTTTAAAAGCCACTCTCCATAAAATCTTTAATATAGTTAAAGTTTCTACCTTTCATGATGTATATTTTATAGTAAGACTTGATGTTAGAGAAACCTCGTAAATACGATTAAAGTTTGAAGATGCCGCATGTATCTGTAAAAGTTACTTGTATAGGAAATCCTGTTGTTATTATTATTATTATCGTTGTTGTTATAATATGGTATCTGTCCCTGTAGAACTTTGTTCTAAACTTGTGTAAAGTAATTCATTATTTATATGGTACATTTAATGTTTGAAATTCTCCTGCAGTCTTTGTCTTTTCTAGAATTATTAGTACAAAATACATATAGGTATATATATATAAATGAAGCTATTGATATTACGACTACCGTTTATGTGGCTGTGGCCATCATATTATGCTGCAACTATATAGGAAAAAGCATACTGTCTTTAGTGTATAATTTTGAGCTATAAAACGGTTTTACAGCTCACAAGAATTGAAAAATTCAACTGTATGTATGTATATGCACAGAAGAAAAGGAAATCCTGCAGAAGATCTGTATATGGCGGCTATAATTTTACAAGGTAATCATTTGTGTCTTATTTAGGGGAAAAATACCTGTTGGCAATTAGCACTTGGTGCATTTGAAAATCAAACGATCGACGACCGACCGCCGTAAAAAAATTCAAGGCCTATATTTATACTATATATACCCTGCACGTATTTTTATGGTGAAGACAAAAACTCCCCGTGTTTTAAAAAAAAGTCGGTGTCTCGGTAGTAAGAAAAAAGTAATAAAATTCAGTGTTTATACAAGAAGCATGCGGATACTTTTTAAGTACTCAAAAAAGTCTCCACTGATTCAATTATTATAATTTGTCCTTTGAAACGACATTAAATAAAGACGCGTTTTTGTTTAACATACACGGAATGTACTGAATGAAACTGTGCTGTCACAGCACAGTGCTGTGTATGAGAGTTTTTTCATATTGTTTTGTCACCTCTAACGATAAGTATTTTCCATTCCATTAAATAGAGCGGATGTAAGTTTAACTTGCAGTAAAATTAAGTTGATTTTATTTTAGAATATAATTCACAACAATGTATATGTAAGTACATATGTACATTGAAAAATCTGGTTGGTCAGTTTTTTCTGTATTGGATTTCAAAGGAAAGAATTCTCGAGGAATTGGAGCAGGATTGCTATATAATGATTAATGATTATTAATATTAATCTACAGGATATTTTGAAATTGATATCCTGCGTTTATTTCTTGCATTTGCACATGTATCATCTGTATGCATTAACAGCATTTAATTTTACAACATTTTGCTTGCGTAGTTAAAAAGAATTTGCATGGCTAATTTATAAGCAGGATAGGAAATTTTACGGAGTTTAATTTTGATGAAACCTCTTGAGTGATCTCTGTATTCTCAGTTAAAGTGATCGGTTAATTATATCATTGGGAAATACTGTGGAAAAACGTGAAGGTTTTGTCAGTATAAAAATGACTCCTCTCATTATTTTGGTGGCTCTACTCGCAGGTAAGAGTTTGTGAAGTTCATACATAATTCTAAAATATTCATAAATATATGCATAAAAAATCAAATTGGGAAAATTTCCTTCCAAATACCCAATCGACCGTGTGTTTGTTGTCCACAAATTCAGTTTGTTTCTCTATATATAGGTACTGTTGATTTATCTGTAAATCCATAGGCACACACGCGGTGAAGGGCGACTCATCCTCTGGATATCAGTACAGAAAAGGTTTAGTCGCCACCTTTGGAAATAACTATCCAGTACCTCTAACGAAAGAAGATGCAGAAGATGATGATTGGACGTTTGATGGCAACGATTATGATTGTTACAATGATGGGAAATTCAATGGATATCGATATATTGAGAGAAATGATGTTGCATTTGGATTATTGTATGCAAAAAATGGTCAAATTGCCGGCATTCAAGCTTTAGTAAATCTCAATTAAATTATTAAGACTTCTCTCACATCATATTCAAATTAAATATTCATTGTCATTTAGCAATATATAAATGAATCTCAATTCTTTGTATAGGTACGCGACGACTTCTTTGAGTATTCCAAGTACCAGTACAAAGATCAACCCATGTACCAATACACACGTATTCATGACAAAGGATATCTTCAACTCACTTTGTATTTCATTCACCCAAGTACGCTCATTTTTTGTTCATTTGCCATTTGTGATTTGATTTGTCAAAGAGTTTCTTTTTCTCTGATATATTTCAATACCCCAAATCCCATGAAAGTTAACTAGTTTGGTAGTTTGTAATTATGAATGATTCTTTTGAATCCATATACAGGTAAAATTTGTGATTCGGATACAGACCGAAGAGATTTGGAGGACGATATTTATGAATACGTTTACTATCAAAATGGTTATTCCCCCGATGACGAGTATTTACTTGCAGTGCCCAGACAGAGAGGAGATGCCGAGGACTGGAACAAACAAAATTGCATTCCCCAAATGGGTAAATCCTTATTTTGACCGTCCCTTCAGGGTTTTGACGTTATGCAAATTAAAGTAATAGCAATAGAGTTTAGCTTATAAAATAAACATATGTATTTATAAGCATATATACGAACTAGCGGGGGGCCCGCCGCTAACGCGGCGCGTTGTATGTTCTAGCCATATGTACGCATATATGCAAAAAAACAAAGTGTGACCCAAAAGTATTTATAGCGCTCGCTTCGCTCGCGCTTTTCTAAATTCCATTTCAG
>JAIUND010000883.1:0-48791 GCA_034699125.1 Gisinianus flammeolus | reverse complement strand
GCATTAAGTTATTTCCGTCGTACATCATCGAATTACAAAATGCAAGGCCTGATACGATTGATGCTAACACATAGTTATTGTCAGCCTTTGACAGCGTCATGGCCTTCTGCACCACCTTGTCACTTTCATTTCCGTATTTTATTTGATGTTTCACAACTCACACCGGAACAAACTGACTTGAATTTGAATTACATATATATTATATATAATATATACATACATGGAATGGAACTTGGATCTGTTTTCTAGAAACACACACTCTCTCTCTCTCTCACTAATTTTTGTACAAGATTTCCCTGGTCTGTGATTCGTAGAAAGTATTCGTAGAGTCAATCTCTGTTTAAAGTACAACGCAATGCACATCTATGATATTCAATATTTATCAGGTCAAAACAACTCTATTATTATTGTTATTATCATCAAAGGGAATTGAAATGACTGAAAATACTGAAAATAGGATTTTCCTTCCATAGATTTCATATTTTTATTTAAAAAAAATTACATAGAATCGAGCGATTGTCTACAAGTTTATTTGAAAATACATATATATACGATATAAATGAATTTGTAGCAATCTGTAGTTTAAATGGCTTGAACAAACTGGATATCCGATTATACAATACATGTGTATAAAAAATATGGATACTGTCGTGTTTAGTTGGTAAGTCTTTTGCCTTTTGGATTTTTTAAACTAAGAGTATATATTATTTATATAGAATATAGAATATGTTTATGGGTTTTGGGAAGGTATATAGACTCGTGTCATGTTCATGCGTTCATTTCATGTCATGTGGTAGATGAAGCCGAATTTCCTCTTCGTACCTTACTACTTCCTCTGCTCTCTCTCTCTCTGTTTCTTTCCCTCTATGGAAATGATGGCGGATGTTGAATTGGATGTTCTTCCATGCAGTGAGAGGTTCAGCTTTAACATTCAAAGGGCCTGTAGATAAAAATGCTTGTTTTTTTTTCTTTTACAAGGAAACTCTTTCCACAACAACCACGAGAGAAACCTTCAAAAATCATCATGTAAACAATCACCAGTGGTTCCTACAATACAACCAAGTCCCTACAACTTTTCATAATAATAATACCATAATAATAATATGTTTTGTACATGTCTTTGTGTAGAATGTAGAATGAACAAGAGCGTGTAGAACTGTAGAATGTAGAAAGTTGATTTATTTTTTTTATTCCTCACACAATATCAAACGTTAAACGAAATGATATATTTCATTTAGGGTATATATTTATTGTAGATTGGTTCAAGTTTATGTCAATCTGTAAAGGAAATAAAAAGTAATATGGATGCTGTCGCTGTCTGATCTCAAGTATTTAATAGAAAATTTCAAAGCTACATCATCAAACTAGACATTTCCATTGAAGGCAGTCGTAATTTCATAGACATTCTTTACAAAGTAAAACCACAAACTTATATTATTATCTATATATACGTATTTCTTGCTGCCGACGTTCAGGAAATCTTTATTTTATATCTTTCCATTCAAATATTTTCCCATTTTACTTGTGGATGTTCTCCCTGTGATTGTGTATGTACGTACTACGTGTACGGTGTGGTTTATGATCTATGAATGTGAATATAGGTAGTAAATATCTGTAGTTGCTGTTACACGCGCGTCTCGGCAAGGTGAGAAACTTTAAACGAAAGTATCAACGGGTGATGGATTTTTTGTTTTGTTGTTGCTGCTCCTCACGGGCTTCTCCTTCTCCTTTTTGAATATATTTTTCCCTCAATAAATATGTTTCTATTTATAGTACAGGAGAATAAGAAATAAAAACTAGCACATCCTATCGTGTACTAAGGGTACAGTTAAAAATCCATGCTGGTCATTCACATTCAAGCATCTGCGTTGAGTTCTGAGCTCTTCACTCACCAACTTTATACGATTTTAGACAAATATTTCCTTCTTTTTTTTGATAAAAATCATTGAGGCGTTTTCTTTTCATTAAAAGGACACTCGTTCGTGTACACACTGTACATACATACTACATACATACATTGTACAATGTGTAGATGGTGAGTTACTGAAGGTCTTCCTTCATAAATCCTCCGTGTTCTCCGTCGTACACATACGATAAATATTAAAAGTCTGTCGAAATCACAATCCTGGCATGTCATTGACTTTTATTTTTGTAATGTGTAATTTGTGAGGTTCTATCAATTGTGTTTCAGTTCTTGATTCGGGAATTCAAACGGAGACATTTTCTTGATCTTTAAGTTCAAATGTTGTGCAAACACAAAATTACTGACGCACACCAAGAGAATCGTTTATACGGAGCATCAGGCTGAGAAAGGGGTTAACCCTTAATCTTAAAGCCCTTGAGCGAAAAGGGAATTTATTTGTCTATTATGTACAAAGTATGTACTGTCGGATTAAAAATAATTGAGCCTTTCTCTCTCCTTCGTAGCTCCTCCCACTCAATGTATTTGAAATGGGCAAGGATTCCTAAATCTGTCCTTGGGAGGCTCAATTATTAAAAATCCGACAGTACAAATACACAATGTAGTACAGTTATGATTATTACATTGAGAAAAGGAAAAGAAGGGAACGCATCTACTAGTACACACATTCAATTTTATATACACGACAGACTTTTGTACACAAGTTGTATTTTAAGCATGTATAGGTACTCTTGTGTTCTCGTCTTGAAAAGAGCACAAGGAGTAGAAGGAAAATAAGAAGACGGAGCCAGCTTGCCGTCTTTTGAGTATGAGAATGGAGCGGTTGCTGCCTTTTACCTTGAGCCTCGGCACGCGTTCAACTCACCCCTTTAATGACTAATTGGCATCGACAGAAGAGATACCAGGTGCAAACCGGGGAATCTCATTATACCATTCTGGCTGACCACATTTCCTCCGCCTGCTCCAACTCTCTGTCGTCCTGTTTCTTCGTATATATGTAAAGTTCAAAGTAACCGTATATCCGTATAAGTACAGACTTGGATTTCTGCTGGATAAAGACCTCCTCCACCCTCTTGGTTTCCTTATAAGTTATAAGTTATAACGAATAGTTTCATTATTGTAATCGTCGTCGTCTTCGCGTGTACCATGTGAGATAGTGAGATCATCTGCTCAAATTTAAAGGAACTACACTTTATTATTGAATCTGTATTGTATTTTGTCCATTGATGAAGGCTCGTTGTGTTTGAGCACTCCAGACTTGCCGTCTCCACTCTATACAAAATACATTTTATTTTATATTTCTTTGAAATTTGTACGCAATAAAAATCCACTGAATATTTCAATGACTCGCTTTCATGTTTATGCTAATGAAACAGAAATAGAAGTACCAAATGCGTGTAGTGAGCTATCGGGATTCAGAATGGACAGAGGATAAGAAGAAAAAAAACAATGAGGTCACATGATTTTAGTGAGAGTTTATCCAGTCTAGAGGAACACTATAACATACAAATTATGCAAGATTTTGAATATTTAATGGGTAATTTTTAATTTATCGTTGTCATTTCCTGCAATGAATGCCAGAGACGTATCTCTATTCGTACCAGACAATGACATTTTAGTTTAAATTTGTAGGTTACTTTGGTTAAGTCTGGGCCCTGGATTTAGGATTGAGGTTAGTCATTATTATGCATGCAAATTTTCTGGAGAGACCAAGTTCTGACCGAGTATAATGTGATTGTAATTGTAATTATGATTGTAATAGTTGTAGTTGGAGTAATTTGTAAGAATAATGCATCCTTAAGTGAGCATAATAAAGGATAATAAGTAGGAGGGCAGGGCAGGAGAGAGTAAAGAGGGAGAGAGTCCCAAATTTAGAATTGAGAATTGAGACAATGGGAAAAAGTAAAGAGGAAAAAAAGGAGATCTTTATGTGGAAATTGAAGCTGAATGTCATCTCAATTATCCTTGGGAATTACATAAGGGTGAGTCAAGTAGGAGGGTTTTCGTTTTCCATCTCGTTGGAGTCAAAGCGCACAAGAACAAGAGAGTGCCGTAGATACTCAATTGCCATAATTAGGCCTCACCATCTTCTTCCAAGTTTTTGTGGAATTCAAATTGGGCAACAAGAACTTCACTTTCAACTACTACTTGAACTCTCAACTAGTCTCTCTCTCTCTCTCTCTAAAGATACTCTGACTGAACAGCTAGATGCATATTCTTCCAGCTCCATGTAATTCCCATCGAGTCCATGTGCACTACTACTCTTACACACGCACTCCTCTCAAAACTGAGTTTATAATCTTTCAGCTCAGCTAATACTACAAGGTTGTCCTCAATCCTGTCGTCATTCCTTCGGAAAACATTGTCATTTGTATGGAAATGGGAAGGAAGAACATTGAAAAGGTTTTTGAGTTTCTCATTCAGATCACCACAGAACATTCATTGTTTTTGGTTGATAACTCAACTCGCTACTTCCTACACAGAGCTCACCCAACATTTCCTTGAAACACATTAAAAAATCGCTACAATTTATTTTATTTTAGATTATTTTGAACTTATCGCATTCAAAAAGGTTTTTGTTCTTACTGTACTCTGACATTTGATTTGATTTTAGTTTTGGTTTGGAAAGGAGGAAATCTATCAATTCTTTATGTAATTCATAATTGACATGGACTTGTGCTGTTTTGGATTTCCGTATTTCTGGATTTTATGGTTGTTCTCATGTATATAGACAATCTTGCCTCTGTTCTGCACACAGTCCAGAATTTAGGAATTTGTCAAACTTTAACTTGACTTTCCCTCCGAGTTCTCTTCTCTCTCTCTCTCTCTCTCTCTCTGTCCCTGTCTCGACTCCCAACATTACAATTTGTTTTAATGTATTATTTACAACTGAGCGTTGACTCCATACGGTTACCATTTCACTTTGAAGTGGGAGATCCGTAGAATTTCGGTTGGTAATCAATTTACTACTTCTACTACGGCTATACAACTCGGCTCCAGTGACTCTTGCAACAACCCAAAGCCAATCACTATCAGCTCTCAGTCGTCTTCCCACCATGTACAGTGGGATGTAGGTACAGAATACTACAGAGTACCCGTCCTACAGTCACCAATCCCACATCCCTTATTGTACTGACTAAAATTACAAATACAAATACACATATACTATATTGAGTGAACGTGAGTATGCGTGTATGTACACTTTGAGTCTGAGTTTAAGCATCCAACATTTGGCATTTGGCATTAGCGAATCGTATAAGATTTCCGGAAATTGCCTCCGTCTGTGGTAATTTGGGCTACTTTACGTTCTTTCTGTTGCCCCCCCTCTCTCTCTCTCTCTTTCTCTCACTCTTTTTCTCTTTCTCTCTCTGTTCTTATAACTACAACTCTGAGCTCGCTCTCTCTCCCTCTCTCTTCCCCACGTTGACTGTAACTGTTGGAATTAGGAAACATTTCCCTTAGTCTTAGTTTGAATTTGTACTTTTACTTTCAGTTCTGGTTTTCTGTTTTTTGGCAGTGGCATTGGTAAATAGAGTTTTTTTCGTCCAAAATACCGTAACTGTGAGTTGTACATGTTTCTACTACATGCTTCCATTTACGTTTCTTTCTCTCTCTCTCTCTCTCACTCTTGCTCTAGCTCTCCATCGACTGCCCTAACTCACGTACGAGTGAGTATAAAAAGGCTCTGTAAACCACGCCCTTAATTTCCCTTTTTCTTACCTTACTCTTCCTATTTACTATTTACAAATGTATCTAGTGTCTAGTAGCCTAGTAGGAAGGCTCAGGGCCATGGAATGTGAACGTCAAAACTCTTCATCATAAAGTAAAGTAAAGTGTATATGGAAGACAGAAGGGAGGAAGGAAACAGGAGTTTTCTTTCCAGAATCCAGAATCTTGAGTGTATCTGTGTATTCGGGTGATATCTGAATCCGAACACTGGATAAACTTTATGTGTATTGTGTATATGTAGTTAGTTGAATACTAGTACATTGGTATTGGTATTTGTTTACTCGTGGATAGGTATACACAAAAATTTGTTTCAGGCATCTATCTTTGAGCTACAGATCCTTGTCCAGTCCAGAACTCACTTGCTCGGTGTATTGAAGATGATAAGAGGACTTATTGTTCGAATGTGTACAGTGTGGAACTCGAATTCATCCAAGTTGAGTGTGAGTGTAATCCAGACGCAGTTCCAAGTCAAGCCTCGCATCACTATGTACATGTACAATATACACAGATAGTCAATGACCATGGTCATAAGTTGAGGTTGACTAGAGAAAAGTGAAGACTGGAGTGGGAGAAGGAATGGGAAAAAATTCTAAATAATTCAGCAACTGGTGGGAGAGAGAGAGAGAGAGAGAGAGAGAGAGAGAGAAAGAGAAAGAGAGAGCACTCACTGAGTAGATTGAAGTGGAATCCGCGGACAGTTACTTCTAACTTCCGTCTAATGCAATCAAACCCACAATTTCTGTATGGTTTCAGTGTGCAGTCTGTGCAGACTCACATCACATACATCCTCATCTTCATTTTCATTTTCTCAATCTCCTATACAGTTAGTTTCCACGATGCACGAGATTCCCTTCTACTCTTCTACAGATACTTCCTCCTTTTTCTCTTTTTTTCTAAGCTTCCAGCTTACATTATGTAGCACTATATAGCTGCTTTCGGTTTTTAGCCAAAGGTTAAGAGTGAGGTGAACTGTTAGTTTTACCACGCAAAGTAATTTTGTAAATCCACACTTTACAATCGCCTTTTCTTGAGTTACAATAAAATAACAAGCTGGGAATTCCCAGAGATACTAATGGAAATCCCAAGATGTATTTCCAACGTTAAGTTATATTATGTGGTTTTATTGTACATGTACGAACTTTCCCCTGGTTTCTGGTCAATTATTATTTATAGTGGAATTTTAGTGGTGTATAAAATATGTATATTGACTAGAGAGCTCCAGTAGAGTCATGTAAAGTCGTTGTAGGTATAATATAGGGAAGTCTGTAAAATACAAAACACAATCCACGTACTGACGTCTGTAGTGTAGTTTGAAGCGTCTTATTTTGAGGATGAATTGCACTATGTATTTGCTTACTTTGCGCTTAAAATAACTACAAGTTAAAAGTCAAGAGCCGATCGGACTGTAAATGTACTTTAGGACGATCTTAGAAGTCAATTTTAGGTGAGTTTCTTGACTCAATTAGAATTGCTTGTCTCATAAATACAATTAACAATAAGATGAAGATGAGGTGTCACAATCCTGAATCCGGACGCTCATTTGGATTTATTCAAAGGGAATTAAATTAAAAGATATTATGTTCAAGATACTTGCAGAATTCAAATATCAAATACAGAGGAAAGATTCATTCACATATTATTCAAGTTCAGAAACGACAATTTTGGATTTCCTATTGCTAGAAGGAAGACTGTTGACATTTTTTGAGATTGAAGGTAAAAAATAACTGTGGACTATGATTCGGATATTCATGCTTTGATATTAGTTCATGCGTACATATTCATGATTCATGACATGATGTCGGATGACGGCGTTTTTGTCCGCGTGTGTATTTATCCACATCCACTCTGCATTTTATGTAAAAAAAAAATAAAAAAAAGGAATGATAAAATTGCATTACAATGCGTTGCGTTGTTGTTTTGTGTTGTGCATGCTGCAGGGAGCAGCTAAAGAAACCAAATCTCATCATTTGTCGAATTAAAATGGAATACTGAGAGGGAAAAGGCTCACTTCCTGTCAAATCCGTACGGATGTGTCTAAAACTGCATTCTAATCCCTATAAATTTCCAGTGTATACCACTTGTTTCTACTTAAACTTACTCATTACTTACCGTTAGGTACAGGGATAGGGAAAATTACACGCGCATATCATCTCAAAATACTTTCCCATCCATTTCCCCCAACATCCAACATGGACCACGAGTTTCAAGGGCAATTATCTTGGCAAGTTGCAATTTTTGAGGAGTCCTAATTCAAGAATCGAATAAAAAATTGTAGAATCTCTTAAAACTTGAAGACAGGAAGTTTCAATCTTGTGGTCACGTAAAGTAAAATCAAAACATATTTGCAATATCACGTCACGAATTCTCCTCCTTCATCGTGAAACAGTATGAATCTTCTGTTTAATAAGCAGAAAAATACGGAGAGGCTCAATTAACAATTGTAATTAAATAAATGATGGGCCAGTAAGAGATAAAAATTCAAAAGGCATTTCAAGGGATTTTCATGAAGAAATTAATGATACGATAGTTATTTTTGGGTAAGGAAAGTTCAAATGTAAACTGATAACACGGGAGAAAATGTTTTGCCAATCCAAAAGTTGTTGTAGTGTGACCATTTGGGATTTGAACTCGGCAAGTGTGTGTCGAGTGTTCCCTCCTGGTATCGTTTGTTTGAACATTTCTAACGTCATGATTCATGACAATGACCGTTTCTTCTTGTTTCTTCAATGTACATATGCAATTGTGTCTTGATGTGAGGGAGGGATGATGATGACGCAGTACTTACATACTTTGATGAATATGAGCATAAATACATAATTTTTCCAGTTTTTTACACTTGGAGTATCATTATTCTATTGTAGCCGTGGTCCTCTTGTCTCTTGTCTTTTAAACCATGATGATGGCAAAGAAGAAGATGATGATGATGATGATGATGTCTTTATAATGTCACTCACAATGAATGTCACTCCCAATCATATCTGTAGAAAATGTGTAGCTTCTGTGTACAAGGACGTAATATTACACCTGTGTATTCTAATTCAATGAGAGAGACTCTGGGATGTTGCTAATTATTTTTTGTTGTCGACGACGACTACTCGCCTTGGAAATTTTCAATTTGTAAACTTTTCAAGTGGAATCATACGAATAAAATATATATGAATTATATCATGCACAAAAATCATTTGTTCCTTCTTTTATTGTGTATGTTTTTGTTTGTGTGAGGAAATTTCATCTTTCAACTTGCTACTGAAAATTTCAATATGAAGTTAAAAGACTGAATTTCTCACATTCACCAGAAAAAAAATGAATAGTTTCCTCGACTGAGGAAACTAAAAGTTGGATTGTGTTCAAATGACAAATAAATTTTTTTCTAAATTTTGAAAAGTCATTTTGTTTTCAGTCGTTCTATTCTACTTGAAAATGTTGTACAGATATATTTATATGTAATTATTTCTCGATTAGATTTTCATCAAAACGTTCATTTGATATCAAAACTTCACGATTTATTTGTGTTTACATTTTCCGTCTTTTGAATTTGAATGTGGATTTCAGAGTCGTTTCGTACGATTTGTATGTGTACTTAAATTGACGATGATTTGAAGAAAACATCTAAGAGCTTTAAAACAAATGTTGTCACTATTGTTGTTTTTTTTGCTGCAGTTGCAGTTTCATCTCATTTCATGGAATTACTATTTGATTTTACTATTTACAGTTGGAGGTCACGTATAAAGAAAATATCTGTAGAAGGAAGCTCTGCAGAAACATATATTTATAACAAAACAGCATGCTCAGTGACAAATGACAAAATTTACTCTGAATCTGAATGAAAATTCAAATGTACATGCATACATGCTATGAAGACTTGAGATGAGATTCTCACTCCTCTCTGTATTTCATGGGAATCATCATGATTTGAGTCTGCAGTTTGAGACATTAGAACAAAGTACGAACATCAAACATTGGCGAGACTGGGATTGCTGGGCCATATAATGAGACTATAATATAGATGTGTAAAATGAGCATCAAATAACGGTAATATCCTCCTCGCAGGACATCCCTCCCGAACACCAACTCTCTACTCTCCACTTTACACCACACAACCACAACATTTAATGATTGTTATAATGTGGGTGTAGTGTAGACTATTTTTACATATTTTGTATTGGTATTTGAGCCGTTGGTCTTTGTCTGCTTAATCTATTGTGACAAAAGAGCATTTGTTCGCAAACTCTTAAGCTCTTCTACATAACTGTATATCGTGATCATGTATGTATGTACATTATGTACACACAATATGTTATTATCAAGTTACGCCTTCCTCCAGCCGAAAATGAATATACACATATAAATATTATAGTGTACACATCAAACCTATTAAATTAACACGTTCCGTTCCTCTTGCATGCAATGGAAAGGGCCCCAAGGAAAATTGTGTGAGCATCACTTTGTCCAGGTCCAGTCCAGGCAGAGAAACTCTTTGTCATCGATTGTCAAACATGTATGTACATGGATTGTACAGAAGTGTTCAGATGAATGTGTAGCCGTAGCATGTGAATAGTTCTTATATATAATATAGGTATAGTATTATAGATTATAGTAAATAAATTCGAGTGGACATCTATCTGTATATAAATAGTGTTTGATAAATGCTCAATTCATGTTCTCACCATTCTCGGAGATGGTTTTTCCATTCTCCATTTTGCGTTGCATGAAAACGTCCTCAAAGAATTGTTACCCACAACACACCAACATTCACTTTTTGTTAAATGAGTCAAAACATTTCTCATTTAACAAGTCAATTTATTTCGTAAGCTTGGCTTTTATCCTAAGTACTTTCGTATACAGAGGAAGAATGTCCATGGTAAAATGTATGAACATGGTTTCAAATATCAGTCAGAGTGAGTGAAGTACTTAATCATTAAGGAGCGGAGTAAATGAAAGGATGGAGTGAGTTAAGATTATGAATTCATGGAGGAAGTACCCCTTTGTGGTAATTTGAAATATGAACCTTTTGAAGGGAGCCTTTCGCCTTTTCTTACCTTACTTTTACTCGATGTCGGCCGTGTGGATTTTTTCACTCTTTCTTACATACATACTGTTAGTTGTACACCAAGGGAAATGAACAACTCGTGATTTTTAAATTCCAAATTACAAGAACAATGTGTAATTGAATATTTATTTTTACACATTTCATGCACTTCCACGTTTGTTGCCTTTTTCTCTTTTTCCGCGTCATTGTAATGCAATAGGATTTGAGCTTCACATCCTTTCCAGAGTAGTGAAATAGTGAAATATGTAGTTGTCGTTTTTTCGGGTGTAGTTTTAACCGAGTATGTATATAGTAGTCAATTTTAGGGTTTCCCATTCACAAAGCATTTGACAACAGATAGGGATTGAAACTTTGAATTCTCAAAGGATTCGAGAAAAACATGGAGACAGGAAGAGATTTTGAATTTTGATGGGGGGGTGACGACGGTGTGATAAGATTTTAACTTTTCGGGAGTATCAACACAGATTACAGGATTAAAACGTCACTCATATCACGTCAAATACTATCAGTCGTCTACACGCGGGTAAGCAAATTAGTTTTTGGGTCTTGCTTTAAATTCTCCACAGCGGAATACATTTATTTTTACCACAATTTAATAGACGTGTGTAGGTGGATATTTACTATTTACTATAGAATTTCATTTTAGTTTTGGCATTTGTACAGTGACAGAGTTCAAAATCAAGCCTTGTTTGAAGTGGAGTTTCCTTTGTTGCACAGCTATGCGGTCTTTGAAGGCACGAGTGAATTTCTCTCGGTTTTTATGAGGAACCGGCATTGTACAATAGCTTTTCTTTTATTGACCTCAGGCTAGTTTTGTAAATTTGTAAATTTGTGGACATGCCAGGAGATTGTGTAACACAATGAAATGAAAATGAACTAAATTGTCTCGTTCTTCATTGGAAATTAAACTATCTTCAAAAAAAAGGACCGACAAAAACGTGTGTGGTTGAATTAACAGTGTACTGCATTTGCTTTAGAAAGGAAGATAGGAATAGAAAACGAAGGAAAGAAGTAAAGAAGAGGGGGAAAGAGAGAGAGAGAGAGAGAGAGAAAAGAAGTTTATTGAAAACTCGTTGTGCGAATTGAATTTTCCATCTCCGTTATTTTCTCAGACTCTTGTTTGTCACTTTTTGGGGGGTTGTTGGAGCAATTACGACAGATTGAGAGAAGAAAAGTTGGTTGTGTGTGGGACATATTGACTGGAATTAAGGTTTCTTTCCTTTCCTTTCCATTCCTTTCTCTGCCTTAAAAAGAAATGAAAATGAAATCATTTATGAGTATTTTTCTTCCTATTTCTTAATCTCATCTCTCGACTCAATCTTGAAGTTGGAGGAGTCAAGTCCGTTGCATGTTGCCGCTCTGGTTTTTTGCCTTTCCCAGTTCCCAGTGAGATGAGAGGGAATGAAAAGGCAAAGTATAGAATCACAACCGGAATCAAAAGTATATGGAGAGAGGAGAGAAAACGAAAGGCACGGTTGTTGGAATTGAAAGTTTGGCTATGCTGACTCGAGTCTATTCGTATTCGTATTCATAATGTAGTACTCATATACACATTTCTATGTATATGTGTGTATACGTACATTTTTAGAATAGGAAAAGCCGGAGGTTATTTGAAGGGAAAAGGAAAACTTTTGCAGCGATTTATTATTTAGTCTCTTGTCTCTTGACTTAATTGTATGAACTTTGTATGAAAATTCAAACTAGAAATTTTTTCCAGCTACGTTGGCATTTTCTTTCTTTCTCTCTTCTTTCTCTCCTCATCCTCTTTCCACTCCTTCACATTTAAAAACCAAAAACAAAAAAAAAACTCTACTGCTTTCTCTGCTTTCGACGACTAAGCATGATCAGATCAAGTGATTCATGGCCATGACTATGAATATTTCATTCATTGGCATTTCGCATTCCGATTTCCGAATTTTGACAAGGGAAAAAAGTTTTTTTTTTTTTTTAAATGTTGATCCTTTTTCAATTAAAATTTAAAGCAGATATTCTAACAAAAAGAGAAAATTTTATTATGGTTGTGGGGGAAAACTTTTTGAACAGTCTCGATTTCGATTTCATTTTATGTCAAATCTACAGTTTCTCTTGGAATAAAATAAAAAAAGCTGCGTGGTTCAAATCCGTACAGCTTTTGATTAGTATCCGTCTATTCAGTTTCAGGCTGAGAGTCTTTTGTCAATCAAATCCCAAAATTCATTGTTTTTTTCTTGTTCGAATTCTTTTTCCTTGTATTTTCTTTTGTACATGCTCTTGTATAAATTTGACGGAACTTGGAACTGATCATATTTTATTTTCTGACAGATGCACAAAGGAAATCAGTTTGACGAAGGAAATGTGGAATCCTGAAAGATGTTTTATTATGTTTTATTTATTTATGCATGGAAAATATCAAATATCTATTGTTTTGATTCTCCGTGTGCTACTACAAAAAAACTAAACTGCGGGCACGTACAACATGAAAAATTGTATGTCGAAAACTTGAAAGTTTCTTGGAAGTAAAAAGCGCTGGATTTCCACAAATATTTATCTTAGCCGATCCTTGAGATAATGTATTATCGACTGTTGAATACGTTTAGTTTTTCTTCCTCTTTCTCTTTCAACTCATCTGACCGAAAAAAACAAAGGAAAAACAACAAAAAACACAGCTCAACGAATCCGACATTTTCCTAATGACTACCGGTTTTGTGGACTAATTAATGGTTGGTTAAATTCATGGTGGGATAATGCGCTGCATTCCATTGATACGACTCTCTCAAATTTCGTTGCGCTTCAGAATTTAGCATTCAATAATTATAATATGGGAGAAATCGGAAAATTTAGCATATCGACATTTTCTCGGTGTATAGGAGAATTAAGTCGGTGAAAGGAAAGGAGAAAACTTTATGTTGATGTACTACAAATGTGGATTTAGATTGTGTATGCTCCTCTCTGTTTGTTTGTGTGGGAAGAAAGTAGAAAGAAAGAAAGAGAGAGAGAAAGAGAAAGTAGATACAAATCCGTACTGCATCCTTATTTCTTATTTTCCTTATCCTTTCATGTTGCTGATGTTGTCGTTCCACTTGTCTCGTGCTTTATTGAGTCGTCGCCTGAGTGCGACGGTAGAAAGTGAAAGTATTACAGATAGAGAAAAGTAGGCTACAAACTACAAACTGTGAAAAATATAGACAAATATACCTAGAGAAAACAAACTTAATACGTCCTACTTTCTTTTCCCTTCTTTTTCCTCTACTTTTTTTTACATTCTTCCCTTTTCTCTCTCTCTCTCTCTTTCTCTCTCTCTCTCCTCCTTTTTCCCAGGAAAAGGAAGAGAGAGAGAGAGTCAGATGATTGTGCATTGTACGTGTAAGTGTAAAAGCTCTTAGGCTTCACAACTCACAAGCATTCTAACTTTTGCACTCGCTCTGTTGTTGCTGCTTCTGTTTCCAAGGACAAAGACGATTGGATGAAGGGAAATCTGATTTTATTCTATAGGTAAATATACAAAGGAGTTGCTACACTACACGACACACTACAGTCAGTACACACTGTCACATGGATTTTTCTCATAGAGTCACAAGTCACCTTTGAAAATAATCCTAGCGATAAGATGGTACGACCAAGATGAATATAAGCGTGCTTTTGTGTGTAGGGATATCATGAGAGTTTCCTTGGTTAACATGAAACATGTTCTCTACATGTCTCCTCCAGATTCAAGTATTTTTATTATTGTTACTCGGTACACTTTTTTTCAATGCATGTATCCTTTACATGTACGTACATTTACATTTGAGAGTAGATCATTTCAGTACATGCAATCCCCCACATTGCATTTTGCATTGGTGTAGACTATGTTTACACTTAAAGTTGACGGTTTACGGAAGCTACAAGTATGGCAATATGTCGCTCATTCTCTCAACATGTTCCGTATATACATATATATGATACTCCATGCTACGGATATATATCCAAATTCAACGAATGGAGCTCCTCACAGCTATACGGTAGATTTATACAAATGTAGAACTTGTGGAGGGATAAGTGAAAGCATAAACATCTTCATGTGTAAATACGCTAGCAGCAACCAGCGAACACTTCCACCAGACCTTTTTCTACACACTCACATTCACATTCACACACATACAGACATGGCTCGAATCGTCAAAGGTAAAAGAAGGAGAAGAGGAAAGAAAGAAGATGCTGGGAAGAAATGGAAAGTGCTTGGTTAGTTTTCCCTTTTTTTTCTCCTTCTAGTTCTATAGTTCTGGTGTCGGTTTGCCTCGTGGTTCAGGTTTGGTTCTTGGGCTTTGATACCCTTTTATACACACAGAGACAGATTTGGGTTGCCTTGTGGGTGCTCTCTCACTTCGTCTTTGAACGTTCCCAGCTTTATTCTCAGATAGTCACACGAAGCACCCGGCACTCAAAGATATACGAATAAAATTATTTCCATTGTACAATATGAGGTAGGTATGCGAGTGTTCTGAATTCTCAAGTTTGCTGTGACTCTACTGGTACAGACATATCTGTCCTCAATATCTGTATACATGTAAGAATTGTAGATAGCCGAATAAGAGATGGAGGATTTTAAACTCTAAAGAGTGTATTAGAGTGCCAAAGATTCTTTATAGTATGGCTGTTCAGCTATTGACACTGTATAAAAAGGCAAAGTCTGGCCTCGGTATGTTTATCTGTACAAAAGCTATATGAATTTGTATGGTACATGTGTTTGGGATTTTTTCTCTTAGCTTATATACGTACAGCACAGCACAGCAGTCAGCAGAGCTACAGTTCGTACGGTTAGTTGGGAGATTGTGTAAAATGTAGGTGTGTATATAAGAGTACGGGGAATGCTTTAAAGATTTCTACCTACTACAGACAGATATGTGCTACTGTCTGTATCTACTAAATAAAGAAAAAAGGTTAACTCAAGAAGTAGAGGGAAATCATTGGAGCGATATATATGTGGGTAGGTATTTACATATATGTATGTGTAGATAGTACTCGTAGATATATATCCACACATGTAGAGATATCAACGGAGGATATTAGGTTTTTAGGATTTTAGGTGTTAGTACTCGAATGGATATGATCCAACTTCCAACATCCAACATTCAGTCCAAGTGGGAAAGAGTAAAAGTAAAAGTAGGAGTGAAAAAAACATGTATATAGAGCGTATGGTGTCGGTCGTATGTAGACTCCAGAAGACTTTCTCCTTTTTGATGTAGAGCATAATAGAGAATTTGTGAGTGTAGCTTATGTTAGCTCTTGCGATTTTTTCTTTTTCTTCTCTATTTTCTCTTTCTTTCTTTTGCAAGTATTTCAAGCTGTCTTCCTTTCTCTTCTTCCTTTTCCTTTCTCTTCCTCTCTCTCTCTTTCCCTCTCACTCTCTCTCTCTCGCTGTTCTTTGTCATACATATTCCGAATGGTAAGTATATATTTGAGAGAATTTCCAGAGGCTGTACGTGATTCTGCCTCCGATCCACATTTGATTGAGAAACGGAAAAAGTACCTCGTTCGCTTCGTGATCCGAATATTTCCCATACTCACATCATTTGAACACGGGAACGGGAAACTCACTGACGTCCTCACTTCTTCCTTGTCCATGTCGTTGTCGTCTTGGGCGGCATCGTGTTTCATTCACCTACCTATTCATCCAATGTGTGCAAGCATCACACTTTTTCCCTCCCGTTTACTGATGATGATGATGACGATGACTATGACGAGTACAAGAGAGAGAGAGAGAAAGAGAGAGAGAGAGAAACGTCGTCGTTTATCCTCTTCTCAAACGTACATTCATCCTTGATAGTAATATTTAAATCCACAGTTTACACTTTACATTCTCACTATACGACCCCTCTTAACTTGACTTGCCTTACACCAGAAAGTTCCCAACCAGGCAATACATATACATATCTGTATATATAAATTTTCAGTGTAGGTTACCAACGGGAAACTATACGAATTTTCTACCGTCATTGTTACCATTTTCGTTTACACGAGTGAGAGAACGAGACAGAGAGAGGGAGAGAAAGAGAGAGAGAATATTGAGTTGTCCCTTGTCCCGTGTGCTTCTCCCGTGAATATTGTGATGGATACATGTACAAGCTTTGCATTTTGCATTACGAATTTCCCATTTCACTTTCACCCTTATAACATTTCCCTAACTTCATACGAGTACGAGATTTTTTTTTCTGGTATGTTAGAGTTGGAATACTTTTCGTCTCTCCAAGCTCTTGACACTGCACAGCACATTCGTACACATTTTCATTTTCTTTGGCTGTACGTAGTCGACAATTTTCTGCCTGTACGTGTGTGTGTGTGTGTGTATGTATGTGTGTTTGTATGGGTAAGCGAACTTGTAAGTAAGTAAGCTTTTACCCTGTGGGACAGTCGTTTTTGTCGTTGGCGGCGGAAAATGGAACAGAAACATTTTTATTCCACCTTTAGAAGTGACGCTTAGGTTGAGGAAACTACAGGAGAATTCCATTCCTTTTT
Source organism: Gisinianus flammeolus (assembly GCA_034699125.1). Lineage (NCBI taxonomy): Eukaryota > Metazoa > Arthropoda > Collembola > Symphypleona > Katiannidae > Gisinianus > Gisinianus flammeolus. The sequence goes on along the minus strand of JAIUND010000883.1, from coordinate 31,617 downwards.
TTTGATATAGAAAGCCTTACTAATACACAGACATGAGAGAGAGAGAGAGAGAGAAAGATATTGAGTCAGAGAGGGAAAACGTTCGTTTTTTGGGTATGAGGACATACTTAGCCAAGCGTTCTTTTTTTCTCTTCTTCCTTTCCCCTCCGTAACTTAAGATGAACGAAAGTAAGAGTAAAAAGCTTAAATTTCATGCAGATTTTCCTCTTTTCCTTTGGCGATGTCTACAGTCTCCCCATTCCATAATACTCTGTAGTCTGTAGTTGCGTATGGCATGGCGTATGGAGCAAGTACGAGTACGCAAAAACATACACACACGCGTTACATTATACATTATCCTGGTCGTACACCACAGTCCGTATTTATAGTGGAGCCTCACAATAACCATAAGTAAGTTTACATACAAGTGCAAGTCAAAGAAAGTCGACGAGGAGAAGGAGCAAGAGAAAAGGAAAAGGAAAAGGCTAGAGATGGAAATTCTCTTAGCATTCAATTCTCGTTTCATTTATTTGCTAGTTTAAAAAATATATTTCACAGAGTATTCAGAGTTCGTACACTTTTTTAGTCTTTATTTGGCCATCTACTTAAAAACTATAAATAATATCGTATGGCATGAATATGAAGTATAAAGTACACGAACTACACACAACTCACAAGTAGAAGAATAGAGGAGAAGGAATAAGAGAAAGAAAAACAAGGGAACAATACAAAAGAGAGAGAGAAAGAGAAAGTCGGGCAAAAAATATTGTGTGTACTGAAGAAAGTGAAAGTAGGGGGAGTGAAAGGGGTCAGAGATAGAAAAGGAGAAAGAGAAAGAGGAAGAGAGTTGTTGCAAAATTCATATTTATATATATATTTTTGTCGGGAATGTAGGTATGTAAACTTGTGTGTATGTGTGCTGTTTGAAGGTAGGAGAGAAAGCATCCTCGATTCACATTCACATTCGCACGTATAGGTTTTTCCCTGGTATGAATTTATGAGGATGCCAAAAAATTTGAGAATTTTTCTTCTTCTTCGTCCTAACTCCATGAAATATTCAAGAGTGAGCAGTAGTATGATTTTGAGAGAGAGAGAGAGAAAGAGACGGAGAAAGGGAGAGAGAGTCAGTAGTGTGAAACGTTGACGGAAAACTAATTCCAATTCCATGGCAGTTGGTAAAAAATAAATTACGTTAGAATTTTATTGCGTTATGGAATATCTAGTGGAGTGTGTATGTGAAGACGTGTGTGAGAGTGAGGTGAGAAAGATGATGTTTATTTTTGCCAATGGTACATTGCTTTCAGATATATATTCCCTGCCTACAGATGAGTCCGTACATATCTTTAGTAGAGTTAGTAGAGTGTTGTAGTATGTAAACGTTGAACAACTAGTGAGAAGGAGAGAGAATCCTCCACATCCTTGTCGACAGATTTCTAGAGGAGTCTGAGAGTCCACCATGGAGACTGGCGATGAGAAGTGAGACGGGAAGGTAAACTGTAAAAAAAAGAAAAAGAAACTGCATCAAGTATATGAGAGAGTTGGAGAGGAAATGGTGGAATGGAGAAAGTAGAAAGTGTGCGGAAAGAACGAGAAACTGTGAAAAAGTCTACCCGCAGGTGTAAATGGGTCGATTTGCTATTGCTATTCCCTGTGCTTGAATATATGTATAGAGTATGGAAAAGGAATAGTTGGAGAGAGAGAGAGAGAGAGAGAGAGAGAAAATCAAACGTTTTTACCGTGTGCCACACTCGCGCGGCCACACTTGTGTTTGTGAAGCATACGAGATAAATTGAAATAAATTGCCAAGGCTTTCCGTTCATGGGGGATACATTTCCAAAGTAAAATTGCTGCTGAGGAGCTCACTTTATTAGATTTTACGCTATACACGACTCCCTTAAAAAATTAACATGACCAAGCCTCGCCAGCCATTCATTCTTTCTAATTTCCCCCCAGAGATTTCTGTTTTTTTCTCTCTCTCTCTCTTTCTCTCTCTCTTTCCAAGTATTCAATTATTTATCTTTTTTCATATGATATTCCTTCGTCTGTCCTCTCACGCGCTCAGTCTTTTTTCCTTCTTTATGTGGGTGAGCGATTGGAAAGTTGAACAGGAAATTATTTCTCGGTGGTAAAATATTTTACTTCCGCACATACATTTGACCATATTTTATTATTAGTCTCTCAATTTATTGATTGGCCTTCCCATAATTCACTAGGGTACATTCCTTTAAAAGTCTACGTGTTTTTACAGGCAGTGCCACAACAACTCTTCTCTTCCTCATTCAATAATAAAATAATTATGAAAAAAGAGAACAGAAATTTAAGAAAATCAAGCAAAAATGGTTGGTCAAAACGTTATTAGAAAAGTATAAAAAAAAAAATTTCATCTTTCATCTAGAAACTAATTTAGTTTTTGGTCCATGTATTTAATGTGGACGTCTCTCGGCCTTATTCACGTCTAATTAATTGCTCGACGCATTCTATGACGTTTGATGCAGGGATTTTTTTGTTTTGAGTTGTTGTGAGAAAATCGATACTTCATTTGGCCAGAAACTTTTTCATCTCACTCTCTCTCTCGCTCTTACTGAAGAAGAAGCATCATCACTGCTGTTGCAGTCAAGAGCAAAAAGGAGTCTGAAGGCTACTTTTTTATACAGACCACCAACAACACAAGAGAAAGCATCTTTCCTTCTTTTTTCTCTTTGAATATGAACATGGGCTTATTTTTCTCTTGCTTCGTCTTTTGCTTGTCTTATTTCATCATGTTCCACAGTTAACACAAACAGTTTCTTATATCCATATAGATAGCTGTGTGTGAATCTAAGTGATATTAATCTAGAGTCTCGATGTGGAAGAAATGAGGCTTCATACAAATGATTCTTGGATCACTCGGAGTAAACAGAAATAAAGGAAAGTTATACGATATATTTATTTGAGTCCATCTCCATTTCCTGGTTTCTCTATTCCTCTCTCCAATTTTTGCTGTTGTTTTGATACTTTCTCGTACACTATCTATCTGTACTCGAAGACGATATTTCATGTAACGTTCAAACACAGACAGACACACACACACACACACAACTCCTCGATCCAAACAACCATATCAATTTCCATTAAAGCTACGAAAGGATTTCTCTCTGCCTTTTCCCTTTTTTTACTCTGTTCAGCTTTCAGCTACGCATGAAAGAGTATTCAGATATAAAGGAAAAGATTTTGGAGGAAAAGGATGATTTTATTTTTTATTTTCATATTTTTCCAATGTATATCCGTATAGGCTTTTACCTGTCTTTTTTAATTTCACAAAGCATTCATTTCCTTTGTTTTCCCTTAGGGGTTTGGGGGGAGGGGTGGGTAGGTATTTTTCCTCTTTTTTTTGGTTTGAAGTTTGAAGACTTTCATTGTTTTTTATTCTTATTCCTGTATATTTTGTGTGTGGAGAGACGAAATAATATTATCACTTTGAAGGGATTTAAGAATAACATTTTCTCAATTTGGAATTGCAAAAGGAGTCAAGTTGGAGATGAGAAATCCCTCAAAATACTTGCGCATCAAAAAATCTAATCCTAGACTGTCCACACAACAAAAGCCATGGAATTTTTTGCTTGGAGTATCATAGAGAAGGGAAAAGAGAGAAAGAGACAGAGAAGCTTTTCAGTAATTTCTATACTTTTGAGTCTTGAGAGGAGTCTGCTGGCTTTTCAAGACTCGAGACTATCGTTTTCGCTTATCCTTTTGTACTTTTCCAATTGAAATTGTCCACTGATGTATAGATATACACAGGCAGACTAGGCATTCGTTTTTTTTTGTGAATGTGAATACGGGCTGTATATAGGTTATATAAACGAAGGATTGTGGTGTTGAAAGAGTTACCCATCGCATATGGACTATGGATGAGCTATGAGCCATGTTTATACAATAGGTTAATGCAGCTAATGCAAGAGGTCTCCAAGTTGAGACCAGGTATTAAAGGAAGTCTGATGGATGAATCCTCCAATTTTGGACGACACGAAGCTTTTGGGTCGCGCCGATTCCTCATGTCTCATGTCTGAACTCGAGCAAGTCGATAATGCTCAAAATACCAGAGGAGAATGACATGAGCCTTCTGAAAGAGAGAGAGAGAGAGAAAAGCAAGAGGAAGAGCCAGAAAAGCGATTGCGATTACATTCAACGTGTACATGTACAGATACAGATACAATGTTTGTCTCTCCTCAACTGTCCCTTTGATACAGACATAAACAGATACATTGAACTGATGAAAGCCTTTTGCCTTTGTTCTCTCTATATATCGTATATGTATGTATTTTCCGACGAGTCCACGTGTCCCGCAAAAATTATCCCAAGCACTAGGACAACTTGCCAAAAGTAAACGACGTTGCAGTCGGCGTATGCCGTCCTCCTATTAATTCACTGCAGAAAAAATATTGTGTGAACACGAACACTCTGCTCTCCCCACTCCTTCGTGTGGGCTGTACTGTAGATATCTGTAGTGTAGAGAATCCGGGAAAAGAAAAACTCATGGTCAATTGCATTGGATTGTTACGTTGGCAATTATGAATTATCGCATGCTGTGTGACATATATAAAGGAATTTATCGTTGGTTAAGGTACATTTGATATCATTTCATATATTTCCCTATGATATGATTCACAATCAGTGAAATGAAATGAACACGGCATGGCATGGCATGGCATGGCTGCATATTAAATACGGAGAAGTTTAGATGAAAATAATCGATTTCTTTCCAGTCAAAGCCTTATCCCTTGGATTGTTAATTTCCCTATTAATAAGTTAGCCGGCAATTTATAAAGGAAACTTCTCGAGGGATAATATCTTTAGGAAAATGAAGAGGAAGCACTTGATAAAGATTTTTATTGACAGAGAACAGAAGGCCGATAATATTGTTCTCGTCGTCCCCCCGTTGTCATTAAAACTCCATTCATATTCACATTTCATTTACCACACACACACACACACACACACGCACACATACAAATTCTTGTACATATGGTATTGTAATATTCTATAGAACTCCTTTGCAGGATATAGATATGTATATATAAAGTATATATGGTTCCAGTATTTATGCCGCATGAGGTATTCTCTAGTTACATAGTTAGTTGAAGACACTCGACGACTTCGAACTCAAATTGACTTGAAGCCGAGCTAAGCAGTAGTCAAGTTTTCCCCGCTTCTAATATATGTATACTGTATGAAATACACAGAGGCACAAGTTCCTACATATCAGTATCAGTATACAGAGAGCGTATGTTCATAAATATCAAAATATGTACATATGTACTGCCATTCATTTATCGTATGTATATACACATGTACTGTATATGTAGGATACCGTCATTACCATTTATAGAAAGGGATTGAAAAGGTTGAAGCACTTGCTCACGACAAAGTCTGAAAGCCAAAGATGTACAAAGCACAAGTGACACGAACCATTTATAAGCAAGAAGCAAGAGAGAGCACCATAGAGTTCAAAAACTCTACAGTAGAATCTCTTAGAATCTCTGATCTATAAAAAAAATCTAAAAAAAAAAAAAAGAGTATGTATGCTTGACAAGATGAAGCTCAAGTTTACCGAGAACTTTTTGCATGTGGATATGGCAAAATCTTTGTACAATCTACAAGCTATCGACTAATATCGAATTTCTAGAAAGAAAGTATGTATTAAAAAATATGAAGGATGGAAAGAGAGAGAGAGAAGCCGTTTATACAGAATAGGAAAAAATCGAGAAGGAAAAGGGGTTCTATTCTGCTTTTGCTTCTGTCAGACTCTTTGTATTTGAACTGGTCGGCGGCATTCTTTCCTTTCTTTTGATGGACAAAGAGTACTTCCTCCTACAATCCTACATCATCGCGTGACGCTCCTCTTCTCTCCATTTCAGCATCAGTATCGGACTCCCCCAAAGAAACTCTTTAAAAAAAATCTACATGCATATATATGCAAATGCAGGCGTACGAACACCTCGGCTATCTGTACCTATATATATATCGTACACATACATAACCAAACCCGCAGTCTACTTGAGAACGACAACCACAAGAGCACCTAGCTAAAATAAATATACCAAGGAAATCTCTAAACATATAAGTAAAATGTGCTATAAATAAATGGATGTGTGTATGCACATGTAACGTGATCTATAGTGGTCGTCATTTTCATGTCACCACCGCTTTGAGCATATGTCCATTGTATTGTGTCCTTTCTATTCTAACTCGCACGACGCAAGTTGTATTCTGTCTCTCTCTCTCTTTGCTCTGCCTCTGGACGTGCGGATTGGGGATGAAAAGAAATTGGTATGCGTCTCTTCACTTCTCTGTATGCAAGTCTGTGTCGTTTCATTCATCATTAGACTTGACTCTTTTCATTCTTTCTCGTTCTCTCTCTCTCTCTTTCTCTCTCACTCGTTGTCGTCGCTCTGTCTATGTGGCGGCTTCGATTTTGGTTTTTCTCCCTCACCCCATCTCACAAATGACCAAATACGAAATCCCACTAATAAATGTGTTCAATTTATTGAAACTAGAATTGACCTCATAAAACACCAAAATCCAACCTCAATCAATTATGAAAAATTCTAATTCTAATTGATTTCGAGTTCAAATTCAAATAATTTCCTTTGTTTTATTCTCAAGTAGAACTACATACTTTTCTCAAGGAAAGCAGGGAGAAATTAGTAAAGGCTAAAAAAAAAATAGAAATACTTTATGGAGCAGGATCGAAAAACAACGTTTTCATAGCAACTCTACATAAGATAAACTCAATGTGAAGGGAATTTCGAGAAATAAACTCTTTAGTTAAGTAGAGGGAAAGGAATTCAGAGCATATTTATTATAAAGGGGAAAAAGCATAGAGTGAAATGTACAACAACTACATTTGGAGATGTTGAAATCATGGTAAAAATAAAAGAAATACCGCAAGACTTTTTTGACCACAAAAAGCTCCAACATGAAAGAAAAAAGGCTTTCTCCAGATTCTTGCTCTCGCTACAAACTTTGACTTGGAGAAAGCTAAAGCAATATATTTAAAAGCTTATTCAGCTCCGTCCTAGTACAGTAAAACCAGTTTAAGACAGAGAGAGAGAGGAAAGTAAATTCAATGAATAAATCTAGCATTGAAAATCCAACGAGTAGAGAGAGAGAGTAAAAAAAATAAGAACATTGAGCAAACGTAGTAAATGAATTTCTCAAGCACTTGACAATGGCAATCGGGAGAAGAGTCATGGACTACATAAAAATGTGTATAGAAAAAAAAAAATTTGCTCCTCTCTATTCCTTTTTATAAAGATTTATTTGTAGAATTTTCTTTGGAAATCTATTCTTTCCATCTTGTTTTTTTTTTCTTTTTTGAAAAATCAGAGAGATAAAGGATGCGCAAATGGAAATGGCAAATGGTAAACGAACCAAATACCGATATATACAGATAATATACAATTCATGCATATATAGACATCGTAATCCTTACTATTTGAGCTTTTAGCTTCGAGTCTTCCCAGAAATGTAAGAGCAAGGGAGTAAAAAAGAGAAAGAGTAAGAAAAATCAAATCAAATAAACATGAGAGGAAAAACAACAAAGTCCGCTTGAACACTATGTGTGTGACTGATACTTTTGTATTTTGGTTGAAGGATAAAAAGGGAAAGTAGATTCAGAGGATTTGAGATTTACAAATTGAGATGGAGAGACTCTTTTTTCTCCTGTACGACCTTTCACCTTTCCCCGATCGTCTTCCCAAAGAGTTACTTTACGTTTGAACCCACGCACGACACACAATCACTCACACACATACATGAATAGATACACACCACCAACTCAAATTTCCGTTATTACTAACTTTTCAATATCCTCGTGTTCAATTAGATTTCCATGTCCTGTGCATGCATAGTCCTCTGCTTTTCAAATTCAAATGTCTTCTCTTGACTTAATCTAGTCCAATATTTTTGTCAGTGTCTTCAAAAGTATGTCAAGGCAAGGAAAAGGAAGGAAAAACTCGTTTCCTTCAAACAAAAATGCATTCACCGCTTATATTATGCCATCAAAGTTAATTAACTTGCCCGGATTTCAAATGTGTATGTATATAGTAACGAGATTTTCTTGAATTTTCAGTACACAACGCATAACACATAATACATACGAGGAAACTATCTTTGTATTCATCATTGAGACTGTTAATTAGTATTTGCAAATTACAAAGCTACGGACTCGAGCTCCGAGTAACCAATATCGTATTTATGTAGACCAGTGCAAAACATATCGATTTTTTCACCGTCCTTTTGTTTTCGGCGTATTTGTCTATCCAATCTCAACTAAATCCTCATTACGATAGAATGATGAGTAATTAATGGGGACATGTTTATTAATTACCTACAAGCAAAACTCATAAATGACTTTGTATACGCACATTTCCAATCCATGAATACACGCACAGACGATACAAAAAACAGACAAAGTATGTATTGTAATTATTATTAATTGTCGGGGAGCTCCCTCGTTACTGTCATTGCCATACTTTCCCTGTCAGTGATTGCGATGGAAGGCAAAGAGCAGTAAAAAATTGAGCAAGTATGGATGAGGAGGAGGATGGAAAATGAACTCAAACGGCGAGATTTACAAGAATACCCAAATGATAATGATAATAAGATGAAGCATAAAGTATGAGGAGCAAGTAACTAAAATCTAAAATGGGAAGGCAGAGACGTAAATTCTGATTTATATTTCACATGGCACAAACACAAACGCAATATGTACTGTAAAGAATGAAGGGAAGGAGGAGGAAGAGAGAGAGAGCGAGAGAAAGGCAAACTCTCGACAGTCACAACCAGAACAAAAGAGAAACAACGGGTTTTTCCTGGGGAATTTCCTTCTCTCGCTCTCTCACAACGGTTGATAATTAGAACAAAAGTGCGGCTTTTAGAGTTAGGACTTTGGGTTTAGAGCTGCTTTGAGATTGGGACTCGAGTTTTTGGGTTGAATTATTTATTTCATGCATCTGTGAACTCCCGGCGAATTCAATCGAATGTCATAGCCACATGCACTGTACGAGAGGAATCTGTGTATGTACACAATTCTCTCTCTCTCTCTCTCTTTCTGTCATTTGTATTCACAAATATTTTTTATGATCAAAAATTGTCTTGTTCTCCCCCCACAGCATTTAGATTTATGTAGATGCGTAATAAATTCAAAACTTGAACGGGGAGACTCTTATATCGCTATGATGACGAGGAGCTCGCAAACTCTTCTGACTCTGACTAGGATTTGTGTGTAATTATTATGCACGATGGACATCACTAAAGAAACTGAAACAATTCATATTTTGTAAAACAATCAGTAGAGGACAATGGAACTGACACCATGATATTTTTGGCATTCACAGTTTACACGCATTCTGAGTTTCAGGGCGTCTGCTTACTGCTGTAAGTATTTGTGTTTGTGTTTGTATTTCAAATGCGTCGTCGGTAGCTGTTCCTGTTGTGATAGTTGCTTTTCTACCGTTTTCCACTTGTTTTTCAATTTTCATACACACGAGTTCAGAGTGTTAGAGTTGTGCGTTTGTGTGTGAGTGTCACAGTTTGTACAATAGTTTGTATATACTCATATTGCCATTTGCATACAAGTTCAAAGTTTTTTCCATGTAGAAGGAGGAGAGAGAGAGAGAGTCAAGAGCAGAATTAATATACAGATGCAAAAAATAAGGGTGGCAAACGGGAAACGGAACGACATATCGAGAGAAAAACAAAACTCAAAATCCGTCTCATTTGTCGCAGAAAATAAAAGGCCTTCTGTTACACCCGTCGTGTCCGCGTACTTCCTCTCTCTTCTCGCTCTCTCTATCTCTGTTTCCCCTCTCGCTCCCCAAGTTACAAAGTGTGTACTGCGTGCAATAATAAAATGTGCGACAAAGCCCAGGTTGGATTTGGATATTTCCCTTCATTCCTTTCCTGTATTCTTTATGTTATGTATTTATGCACGCGTTTCGGTTGCAGTTAGTCTCATGTATTTAGTTTGACTACCTTTATCCATGTGGATTCGACTAAAGGTTGTTTTACACTTCGGGCTCTTCGTCTCTCGCGTTCTCATTCTTTTTCTCTCTCTCTCTCCCTCTCTCTTTCTCTCTGGGCTTCCAAATATGAATGTGAATGGAGGATTTGGAGACAGAAGTCCCTTTTTAAAGGATAAAGTATAAGAAGAGTAAAGTGAATATAAATGATAGGGAGATGATGAAGATAGAATAAGGGGAGGAGCTAGAAGTTGATACTGGATGAACCTCGTCTATATTCGTCCATGGGAAACCCTTTGAAGTTTCAATTAGCTGAGTTAGTAGCTGTAACTAAAGCCGAGAGTCTGACACTGCGTTTCCAACAGCTCACCATTTCTTCTCACTGTCAAATGAGCTCAATCAAACTTCCACACTAACACTAACTTTTCCACATTGTGTATATCGTACGTCTATCTCTTTCTTTCTCTCCTTTTCCTTATCTTCGTTTCGTTTCTCTGTCTCTGCGCTTCCACTTACAAATTCTCCTGTTTTCCATTCTCTAAATTATCCATTTCATTCCGGATTTTCTCTGCCTGGATCCATATGTATATGATAACTGTTCAAGTCAAGTTGTAAGACGGACATAATTAGACGAATGCATAAAAGATGAAAGGCTCACTTAATATTTAAGCCCATTTCATAGATACATGACGTGCTGCATTGGCACATTTAACTACGTATCTCCTCCCTTCGTTCATGCATAGTGCACTGTGTGTAGAATAGAGTTTTCTTTCATAATATATACTTTCATCATTCTACGCATCAACTCCATGTATGGACACACACACACACACACACAAGCAACTCCAAAGACGAACGAACGAAAGAGTATTTTGAGCAGAAAATAATCTCTCTATTATATATTAATGTCGTGGCTTTCGGCTTCGGCTTCAACTTGAGTTTTTAGCCACACTCTTCCCACACAAGACACTGTGAAACGGTCTTGGTTGTCCAACTTTTGGATTTTGGATTGGAAGCAAATGGGAGGTTAGAGCTGGAAGCACTTCTGGCACAAACATTCACACACACACACACGCACACGCACACACGTCTTGTGTGTGTGAAATCAACAAGGAAATGGAAATCTTCTGGAAAGAAAATTAGAAACTTTTTATCTTCCATACACGACGGATACTTTTGAATTTCTCGATTTCCTCATCCCATTCCATTTTCTTAATACGGGAAACGAAACAGTGTGGATGCCTTGGATGGAGAGACTCTGGCTCTGACTCGGGCTCAGTCTAGTTTTTTTTTTTTTTTGAAGCTTTGAAAAGTCTGAGAAATATTTGAAAAAGTCTGTGATTCTTTCCGGTATTGTTTATCGTTTCCCCAGTTTTTCTTTAGCAGTTTGAATGTACAGAATGTGTTTTGTGTACAGAGGAAAGCTTTAAACGTTGAGGCAGGAAATTAGTCTTCTTTTGTCCATAGTCGATACAGAAAATATTTGAATGGGTAAATGGGAGGGCAATTTATATATATTTCCTGCTTCTCCGACTTTCCTCAATGGTGAGAAGTTGGAAACAAAAGAAGAATAATTAACACGAGCTGTCAGCTCTGCCCCAGTCTACACAGTCTCTCTCTCTCTCTTTCTCTCTCTCTCTTGCTTTCGTTCTCATTTCGACTGTCGACAGTCTCTCTCGTGTATTTTGAAAATATACCATTTTCAAACTCAGCACACCACAATGATACCGAGCCAACGATACACCAGACAAAGGGGAAAAAACTGTATATATCTGAAAAAAATCTCATTTATCATCAAGTATGTCTAAGTATGTAATGATGGATCGATTCCACAGAATATAGTGGTGACTGAATAGCGAGAAATTATTCAGTATCTGTAAATCTGTGTGGACTGTGTATTATGAAAAAAAAATATACAATGCGCACAGCCATCCATCTATACGTTTACGCTCATTCCATGCATTTAGGAATTCTTTATTCTTTCCGATTTTTTCCTGTAGAAATAAGACATGAGCCATGTCAATGATGATTTATATGGTTTCTGCGTACATGCCTAATACATACTTACATTCCACAGTGTGGAATGGACATACATAGAGATATTTGATTGAGACATTTGAGACTGCATGAAAAATAAATTCAATAATTAAAAAAAAAACAATAAAGGTTCAATGCCTTTTGCTTTTCCCTACTCATTCAATTCTGTTGAATTCAAGTGCAAAAAAAATCCATTCTGACTCAATTTGAATGTCAATTTCAAAATGATGTTTAAGGCATTCACAATTGACAACTTTATTCGTTTTATTGTTTAAAAAAGTTTCTTTCTATTTAAGCCTTTTTTGTGTGTGTTTTTAGAAAAGTTTGTATAGTGCATTTGAATTTAAACAAGCCATGATGTTTTTTGTTAAGTCTCTCTTTTGTGCTCAAGTTTAGGATTTTCCATGGAGCAAAATATATGTATGGATGTAAAAATAACGAGATGTTTTTAGATTGTTTCCATTTTCTATCTGTATTTTCCAATTCAATACATTTCAAAGCTCACATTCTTTCATGTTATGTTGCTAATAGTAAATTGAACACGTATAATGAAGGACGTGTAGGATAATGAACAGTTTTTTTTTATTATTTCCCTCCTCTCCCCTGGTATTCTCTGGTTCATATATTGTAATAATAGTTTATTCAGAGCCATTTGTATCATGTGAAATCTTGGAAGTATACTAGTCTTCTTTTCCTTTTCACCCTCAAATTATTCACATTCAACTTGTTACTTGTGAAATGGGAAAAGTATAGGGACAAGACTAGGTACAAGGTTCTAGCACTCTACACTCTACAGTCAACTACTATATATTCGTAGTCGGAGAGGTACTTGGGAATAAAGTAGGGAACAAGGCAAGTCTATCCATTTTCTTCTTGCCTTCCGGGATAAATGAGAAATGCATAATAAATAATGCATAGAGAATTTTACATTCTCATGGGGTAAAGTTGATGGTCTTGTCAGAGAAAGAGAGAGAGAACGAGAGAGAGAAAAAGAGAGAGAAAGAGAGAGAGAACGAGAGAGGAGGAGGAGTATATCTATTCAACATAAAGAATACTCAATGAATCCCGAGATTCTATACTCACAGACAGTAAATACGGAGTTTTTTTAGTCAAACTCCTCTTAAACTGCATGTGTAACGGGAAACTGAATTAAATTGACGATTCTACACGAATACCACTAAAAATGTGGAAATGTTTTCGAGTGTAAGAGAAACGAAAACCGAGAAGCGAGAAGATGAAGCATTTATACACAGTTAGACAGACATGAAAAAAAAATTGTACGAATGGGAAAAAATATACGTACAGAATGGAAATGGGGAGGGCTATGCTATGAGGAAACCTCCAAGAGTTTAAGATTTCCCATTTTCCACACACAGACTTTTATATATTTTTCTTTTTGTATGTATGAGATGCGGAAGACCAAAGAATATGAAAGAGAAGTGAGAAGAATTGCATGAGTTTGGAATGTGAGTATGCAAGCTGTCTATCTGTGTATTATATAAACTGAGACGAATTCTGAGTGTTGCTTTCCCTATTACTGTTGCATTTTCATTGTCAAGAAGGAAAGAGAGGGAGGGAGAGAGAGAGAGAGAGAGGGGTGGGGAAGATCGTCAGATTAATAGCCCTGGTGAAAGCTCTCATCTTTTGCTATAGTCAAGTTTAGAATACAATTCCACTACAATAGACTATATAGCTGTAGCTGTAGAGAGTAGAGTGTACAAGGAATAGAGGCTTTTTGCCTTCACGCACACGATTCAGTCGGTTTACTTTGGTGTTCTTTACAAGTTTCCTGTTTCCTTCCTCCTTCGTATTTTCTATAGTTGGTAGACAAAACTAGAAGTGTCTTGACTGTTCTAGTTCTAGTTCTTCATCGTCTTATATGATATGTTAGTGGTGAATTCACTGGAGTCTTAATCTCCAATCTGCAATACCGTATACCGTATACCGATTTCCAACCAACAGTCAGGCTGATGGAAATATTTTACCTTGGAGATCTCATTGTTTCCCAACCCCAATGAGATTTTACTTTCAAAGTCAAACAACTATTTGTTGTTTGGTTGTTATCAGCATTGACATATAGGTATAGGTAGGTACTGAATAAACTTCAAAATCAGAATTTGTTCTACAGTCGTATTCAAATTAAAATTAAATACTGCGTACTTCCATTTTACATGATATGATTTGATATGAAATGAGATCTGAGAATTCTAACTATGAATTTATTTCTCCTGCTCCAGTTTCCATTCTATTTAATGCTTACCTGATTTTCAGCTCTCTGCAAAAGATGGTGAAATGATATCAAATTCAAATGAATACACAGATATTTCCCATATTTTGTGAGTATCCTGAGGCAAGTTTTACGTTTGAAAATATTTGCAAGCTTTCACCTCACCATAAGTCTGAAGTCTGAACTTTGTAGGTATTAACATTGGTGTACGAATATATATATGCCGTCACAATGTATACTACAGAGACTTGTTTATTTTGGTAAGGAAAGAGCCAAAAGAATGGTCAAATTGTGGGAATGGAGTACCACTTTACCATGTATAGTTTACTGTCGTATTTGTACTCTGTAATCTGTAGTCGGTAGAAATGGTTGCTTCTGCATGTAGCAAATACATACGAAGAGTTCTGTATGCGTACGTGTGCGTGTGTGTGTGTGTCTGTGTGTAAGTGCATGGAGAGGAAAACTCGTTCTCATTTCATCCCAATTAATTTCCCTCGGTATCATCGCCTTTCCCTGTAGAGACTTATTTCCCTGGATCCTGTCAGCTCTGTAAGAAATCTCCCTCCAGACTCTCCATACGATAAAACCCGACTCTGTCTGACGTATGAACTGTCTGTATATCTTTCAGTTCCATGCATATAAATATATGTACGCTTTGGAGATGTTTATTGTAGATAGTTCAAAGTGGACTAACTCAGCAGCGGCAGCGGCAGCAGCAGAAGCAACAACAAGAACAACGTCACAGAGCAGAATATGCGATGGTATAGACTTCTACCCACAGCCGCTCATTTATTAAAATCAAGTGACAACATGAACCAACTACATTAATTAGATTTTATGCATGGCATTTGTCTCCTCTCATCTCTCATTGTCAGTTGTCAGTGGTGGAGACAAAAGTCATTGTAAAATTTGTTGGGGTCCTTTCCCCTCATTTCTTTTATGTTCTTCCTGTTATTGTTGTTGTTGCTGTTGTTGTTGTTGTTGATGTTGTTTCTGGGGTTTTTGTCAAATAATTGGCTAACTCTCCTTCTCCTTCGCACACTACATATTTACAGATATATCAAAGATGTTCTGAGTACCAAATACTTGTGAAAGTAATCAACCATAAAAGAACGGACTTTACCCCAAACACACACTTACAGTCGCCTGTACCAAACATCGTAATAAACTACATGGAATCAAGGAATAAAAGCGTGTGTGCGTGTGTGTGTGTGTAATCAACTAATAACCTGACAATCAGTTTTAGAACTCCCGTCCTCAAAATTAAAATAATCCTTCAATAACATGAAAAATTGAGTTTGAGATGATCTAAATTATTATTTTATTCCCCGAGAATCCCGATTTCCAAATGCTCAAAATTCAAAATTCAACCCGAATTCATGATTCCTGTATCACTTTTCTTATATGTAGGCAATGTCAGGAATCCGAGTAGCAATGTGAGTCTTTTGACTTTTATTGTAATTGTATATAGATCGTGAGTTATGTATCTTATCGGAACGGAGTTTTAGACAAGTGCGCTAATTATGATAGTCGAGTCTCCCATTTACAATTGGAATCTCACATCTGTAATCATCCTGCATAAATTGTGTGAATATTTCTATTGTTATTGAGGATAGTGACTGGATGAGACTCGAATGATTTCACATGGAAACTCACAAGCAAAAGAAAATATATACGGACGACATGTACAGTTACCTAAGTATACTGTGGAGAAGAGTATGATTTTGTCCATGAAATGAAAACAACTCTTTCTCTCTCTCTTTCTCCCTCTGTGTGGTTGGTTCATGTGGAAGTGAGTGGGAATGGTTATGTTATGGTAGGGAGATTGGCGGGTGGCATATCGAAAATCTATGGTTGCTATATATCCAAAGAAAATAGGATTGAATAGCAGCAGCAGAAGCAGCAGTCTAAAGACTGTCCTGGAATCTAATCGACATTTGTATCCAGAATTTTGGTTAGCTTTTATGCGTGTTGTTCAGGGGTAGGTTGACTGCTGAAATGAACAAGATAGACAGCGAGACATGGAGCAAGGACAACAGAGTAAAGTAAGAGATGATGATGGCATGTATGGCGTGTATATTGTGTATGTCTATGTGGGTAATAGAAAAAAAGGAATGGATAGAAGATACAGATACAAGTTGAGGAGGGGTAGAGGACGAACTAACAGACAGATCGATTGGACAGAGTGAAAGAGAGAGAGAGAGAGAGAGAGAGAGAAAGAAAGAGACCCCATTTACTTGTGTAATTCAATCGGCATTAGAGATGGACGAGATGGGCATGGGTGTTGGTGTTGGTGTTGGTACTGTGTGTGTGTGTGTGTGTTGGGTTGCTGGCCATCCTGTAATTTAGACTCACATGGACCTCTTTAATGGTAATAGTCATGATTCAACATCCAAACCGAAACCAAACTGTACGTTTATGTCCACGTTTACTTTACATTATTTTTCTCTGGAAAACGCACATTGCTATGCATAGTAGAATAGTTGGATGACGGTGGTGGTGGTGGTGGGTCTCGTATTATGCTATTACACACACACACACACACGAGAACCAGAATTGAGAACAAGAACATCAGTATACGAGGCGAGTAAACTCATTTTGTGCGTGTATGTGGGACTGAACTGAACCCATCAAAAACCGCTACCGCTTTTCATCTCCTTTCATAGTCAGAGTAATGTAAAGTTCTTGTCTTTAATGTCTTGCAGTTTGTATCTCAATCAAATTGAATTATTAACGAAATTAATTTAACTTGCCCCATCGTTCAGTAACTTGCAATCTCACGTACGTATACGTAAAATATGTATGTAGCCCACCAACGTCAAATCAAATATTTAGACATTTGCAAACACCGTTTCCAGTCAACCAGCCAACTTTTACACACAAATACGATATAATATTCTTTCTAAAGGAAAGGAGGTTCTCACTCGAGTCGTGTCTACATTCCACAATTTACACTCGTAAAATTAGTGCGTATATACTTACTCTCAAATTGTGAGTTTGGGCCGTTTCATTGCTCGTCGTCGTCTGTGTGCGTGTGTAACTTGTAATTTGAATACTTGGGACTCGGGAACAGGATTTATGTATGATTTTGAATAATACAACCTCACAAAAACATTACATTTATTTTAAATGGATTTCTCCTCCTCTCCATGAAAGGAAATCTCTTTTTCTTCGTACAAATTCACAATGTGAATTCATCATGTCCACAGTTTTTTTTCTCTTTTTTGACAAAATGTCTCGAATGTCGTTTACAATCGCAATAGACGCTGGTTGATTAGATAATCACTGATATAAAATCATGGGAAAGTTGGAACAGGGATTGCATATTTATAGAATTTAAATTGTGAGAACCAGGAAATAAAGAAGACCATGTCATTTTTTTTCCTTCGTCTCTTATCTCTTCATCTTTTACATTTTTCTGCTGGGAGAGAGACCAGCTGACAAAGTTCACATGTGAATAAATAAGATGGTGGATCAAGATGGGATTTCCAAATTTCCATTTCCTATGTACTCCAGCTCTTTGTGCTATGCTGCTCTTTGTCGTGTATATGTATGTACGATATGTTCTCCTCCAAATCCACCTACCTATACAGGCATTTCCTGTGTATCTACGTCAATTTTTTTTACGAGTCTCTTTTTTAATTTAATGCAAATCAGAGAGAGAGAGAGAGAGTTATCTGGAGTCTGTAATACCTATTCGATAGAGATGCGAGTGCTCAAGTGGATTACAAGTAATCTGTATTAGATAGATAAATGATCAATTCGCGGAACTTGCGGCTTGAAAATTCAGATAGAGTTCATAGTTCATGCTACACTGACGATAGATAATTGGAATATGATGGAATGGAAAAGGAAAAGGAAGGAATTGGGAAAGGAGGAAGTGTGACTAGAGAAGTAGGAGTGAGTACTAATAAGTTACATCGTTATATAGGATGGCGTGACGGGCTTTTCTCTCTCCCGTTCTTTCTTGCAGTCAGTCAAAATTTCCCAGAATTGAGGCTCATTTTACACGTGGAGCTGGAGAGTCTGGAGCAACAGGGATATAGATCAATCTAACGACTAATGACGAGGATTTGACAAATTACTACCGAAAACAAGTAATTTGGTAGGGAACTCGCTCCGACCGTCATAACCCCACATGTTTTTCAATTTATTATTGATATTTCTCTATATATCGTATATGTAGAGAATATAGAGATATTGTAGGTATTATAGGAATAAAATCTTTGTGAGCATGCTCATATATTCCATCATATTTTTTTTGATACACTAAGTCGAGGTGATTCAAAATTGGGAATTGAAATTTAAAAATGAGAGGAATGTTATATAAAAATTGGCTCGGTGTCATGTGTACGTCGAAAGCGTGCTACTGGCTTTCTTCCCTTTTGTACTAATCTGAGTTTGATGTGTGCAAAGTCGTCTATGATGCATTTAATGATGTACGGGGCCAAGGATAATCCACAAAGTGAATGGATAGAGAGAGAGAGAGAGAGAGAAAGATGATTTTCATTGTGGTACATGCAGAGAATCCACAGTTTTGAAAATCTCTCTCTCTCTCTCTTGCTCTTACTGAAACTCTTACTCAACTCGAATATATCAAAATATGTTGTCTAATTAAGAGAGCATTTGGTTGTTGAACTGTGTGTATAACTTGTGTAATTGTAGATTGAATGTAACTACTGAAGCACAGCAAATACCTCACTAGCTTATAATTATCTATTCAGGATAATCCGTCTGTCACTGTTGTACGGTGAGCACTCTTTATCTGTGTTAACAGTCCCGTCAAAGCTATGAGGCGTAAAGGCTTCACGAAACCCCCATTATTTTTAATGTGTAAATTTTCAAGGAAGAATAATAAAAAACAGAATTCCTTTTTCATCGTGTTTCTTTCCTTCTTTTTTTTTTGACTGCTTCTCAACTCTCAACTGTAAAAGAGTCACAACCAGTAAGCAAAAGAGTTGAGATTTTTGTGAATGACGATATAGAAAATCTTATTCCTCAAAAAGATGCATAAAGACAAGGAACAAGAGAGAGAGAGAGAGATTTGAATACCATTTACAAATTTACATTCTATTGCATCACGCTTACAATTCTTAGTTCAATCACTGGAAAATACTAATAATTATAGCAATAGCAATAGTGAATGGGGAATAGCAAGAATGATGACAGTCCACTTTAACGTCGTTGAACTATGTACAGACACAGACCCAAGCCTCCAGACAGAATTACAAATCTCAATGGGAATTGTATAAGAAAACATAAAATATGTAAATAAAATGAAATTTTCTGTCAAGTTGATTTATTCAGCAAAACAAAATTATTTCATGTATTTTGTATTTTGTATTTCGTATGCATCTGCGGGCCATTTAAAATGTTTTATTTAGGGAATTTGAATAAAAATCTCGGATTTGTTCTTTTGGTATTTGTATTTGTTGTTTTGGGTTCTCTGGGTTTTGATTTGAGTTTTTCCTGAGGAAGTGGAATATTCTCTCTCTCTCTCCCTCTCGTTCTTTCACTTTCGCTGTCTCTCTAGGAAAAGTTTCTATATTCCGCATAGAGTCGTGGAAATATTTGCAAGCGTAAGTGTAACGTGTATAGAATTATTTTCATCTGCAATATACAGAATACAGATACAGTTGGTGGAGAGTGAACTGGATTTTGGATTACTTGCGAAAATCCTATTGTTTTTGCTTGACAAGCCAAGTTGGAGTTGAAGATAAAGTTGCCTTTTGGTTTCTCTTTCTCTCTCTCTTACTCGTTCTCTCCCATTCTCTCGCTCTCTATACCTTTGATTCGTAAAGCCTAAAGTTAAATTTTGGAAGGAAAAGGAAATGGGAAAACGACGGACGGACGCAAACTACATACTGATGAGTGATTAGCATCGCCATTAGTTCCCACAGATAAAGCTCTATGGGAATTATAATTCTCTCTCCGCCTCTGTCCTTGTGTGTCTCTCCCTGCGTCTCTCTGTCTCTCTGTCTCTTTCCCAAAAGCATAAACTCACATACATTTGCCCCTCGCACAACACAACTCAAAAAGTAAATGAAAACCGAGAAATCAAAGAGAGTGTCAGCGAGAAATAAACAAAACACCAGGCTAAAGTTGCATTTTACGAAGCAAAAAGTCAAAACAAACAAACAAAATGCTAAAGTACCAATCCAATGACGCAATGAAATTGGAGGCCCGTACTCACTCGGAACGAGATCCAAAAACAAAACACCATTCTCTTCAATATGTACGTAATACGCGATTACAAGAACAAATCCTACATATATCCTCATTGAAATTGAGTTTCAAATTCATTCCAAAAAAAAATAGGAATGAAAAGGAAATAATTCGTAAAATAGGTTTTGCAA
Source organism: Gisinianus flammeolus (assembly GCA_034699125.1). Taxonomy (NCBI): domain Eukaryota; kingdom Metazoa; phylum Arthropoda; class Collembola; order Symphypleona; family Katiannidae; genus Gisinianus; species Gisinianus flammeolus. Next base: position 11,017 of record JAIUND010000883.1, on the reverse strand, counting down.
ATTACACACAACACAGAGAAATCTTACGGAATGAGATGAAGTGTGTAAGAGTATTTCCTATTGTTTGTTAACCTTTTTACTTGTCGAGTTGTACAATTGTCAAAAAATATAAATACGATAGATATTGAGTACAATATCTATTAAATGTACATATTTAGTGTGTAAATATAATTTATGAGAATTCTCGGCAAGTGGAAGAGGAAATGGAATCAAGAAAATCGAGAGTAGCTTCATGATTTGTCTACAATCTACAATAAACCATGCTCTCGCTGCTCAATGCATGGAAATTAATTTTTTGTATTGTAGGTATACATATAAGATGGGATGGATCATCACAAGTAATCGAATCTACTTGCACAAAGGTCTCCTTAGAGTTGACTATACAGAATATATCCTTAGATAGCTTTCTATTATGATTATAGGTATATTACCCTTATATTTACAGTTGACATACAATGAAGAACTCACAATAGTCTCACAATGGTTTACATAAATGTGTTTAAAGATCGGATTAGGAATTAGGAGCTGGGAATTGGGAACGAGGAATGACGAATGAGGATATTGAATTGCACAACTTGATATGCTCCAGCATGGCATAGGAGAGTTACTTATGTCCAAACGCATTACATGTGTACATATTCACATCTGTATGTAAGAGGTGTATGAATATTGATCGTGGATGAAGGCACAACAACAGAATAAATTGCAAAATTGGATTTCCAATTCTTGGAGAATTAGAATTTCTCATTCACATTCAGAAGCAGGAGAAGGAGGAGAAGGAGTGGGAGCAGGAGCATACACAATCCCATTTTACATTCAAATCGGCATCAAACGCTCACTTCCAACTTGTAAAATGTACACACAAACAAACTCTAGCCGAGTTGAAAAAGATGACAACGACAAAGTCTATGACGACTGAACAGATGAGAGCAAATTAAATTGTGAAAGAACCGTCTCTCTCTCTCTCTCTCTCTCTCTCTCTCTCTATCCAACAAAGCACAAACAAATTAAATGTTATTAGTGAGTTGAAGGTACAACGAGTCCAAGTGGACTTTCCAAACCCAAAACATAACATACAAAGTCAAGTTGTGTATTGTGTAAAAAGTCGTACATATTTCTTGCTCCCGTCGATTTACTACTGATACAGCTACAGCTATATGTATAGAGAATGCGTACTTTTAATGTGTGTATTCGTCTTTGTATGGAGCTATGTAGTATGGATACATTGTATGAGTTCGTTGGAGCTTTCACGATGGAGCTTAGATGTTGTTACTTCATTATGTTTACTCTTTCATATCACATCTTACCCTTTGCTCTCACCGCGATCTGCCGTTTCATGTCTATCTGATATCGCGTATCGTATCGTATCGTATCGTACGCACACACACACATACATACACACAACTACATAAAGTATCATTGATTTTGATCACATCCACACATTCACATGTAGTCAGATTAATGCAGCACTGTTTACCTTGTCTGTTTGTGTGTACAACTGCATACAGATACATGTATATTCGTGATCTGACTCTCCCTCACCACATTGCCACAAATCCAAATGAGATTACCTTTTAATACAAGTACAAATAGAAAGTTCCTGATTCAAACTCACATGTTTTAATCGTGTAGACTATCAGATATCCTATGGATTTTAAACTTTTAATTAACGTCATACAATTCATCCTATTAAATTACCGTCCACAGTATTTTTAGTTTTGTGCACACGGGACTAGAGATAAAAAAAGTTGGAGGGTTTTGAAACATTTTTATAATATAAATATAGTATAAATTTTTTTGATGATAGTCAAACGCCGAATGGATGTATAAACAAAAGAAGTGGACTTCTCTCACATGACTGGGGTTTCTTTTTGGTTGGAAACTTAGTTTCTAGCCGCAGTCAAATGGAATGGGATTCCTTCCTCAGGAGAAAGAGAGAGAAAGAGAGAGAGAGAGAGCATTTATAATATCTGTATGTTTGGAAAAAACTAACTGGGAATTGGAAACTGAGGAAAAGGGAGAGCTGACAAGTGAATCGAAAGGAGAGAGAAAAAAGGAAGGACCCAGCAAGATAATTTGATTTGATTGCTAAAATCCAATAAAAAGAAATGAAATGATGGTTGGAGAGATTATATTCGTGGTCTTGGTTATGATGTGCAAGGGAAGGACTCATAAAGTCTCTCTCTCTCGGATGTATAAAAAAAGGCAGCGGAACTAACAGCGAATAGGGAATGAGCATTACCTATACGATATGCAAACGTGCATATGTTCTAAATAAGGAAAGAGTGGGAGAGGAGAGAGTAAAATGGAATGGAAACGGCAAATACATCGCAATGGATGGGAAAAGCCATGCCATGCCATGGAATACACACATAGCTTAAATTCTGATAGCCTCCGGAAATTCAGAAAATTTCACTCTCATATTATATTGCTCTCGTTCGTTCGTTCGTTCTCCTCAGCTCAAAAAGTTACAGCACACACAACTTTTGTCTTAATCGAACTTTTAGTTTTAATACATTTCCCTTATGCTCACCATTATGCTCTGTTTCGTCCCTTTTTCTCTGATTTCGGATGCTTTCATCGTCCAACAACGTTCCCTCACTCCACTCCTCTTCCATTCCATTCCTTCACTCACTTTTACAAGGGAAAATGTATAGGAGCAAGTATTTTCCATGTTAACAGTTTTTGATATGTGCTGGCTGGCTGGCTGGCTGACTGTACACTTGTATGTACATACATTTCATAGAAACAGAAAGTCAGAGCTCTGTGTAGACTGGAGTATTCATTTATTTAAAATAATAGATGTACAAAATGTATAGACATTTGAGCCCTTCCTCTGTCCTCTCTCTCTCTCTCTCCCATCTCGATTCCATTATTTTACATTACATTTCCTTTGCCTCAGGAATATATAGTGGCTGCAACAAAACTACAGCGAAAAATATTATTACAGCTCATGTTCACACAGACGGAGAATGAGGGAGAGAAAGAGAAAGACAGAATGAGAGTGAGAGAGAGAGAGAGAGAGAGAGAGAGAGAGAGAGAGATATTCAGCATTAAATTTTACAGGTACCGGTAACCATCAGCTATCAGCCATCCCGGCTATCTGTCTGTCTCTATCTCTCAGTCATTGAAACTCTTGACTTTGGCTCCTTTCCCTTTATGCATATTTCCCTTACCTTCATTTCCAGTCTTTTTTTTCTTTTTTTTTTCTTTGGTATTTTAGTATTTTGTCTTTTATTTTGGTTCTTCTTCCTTCTTCATACTCTTACACAATCTGAGGGGGAAATCACACAGAAAAAAATTCAAAGGGAAACTCCTAAAAGAAAATTTCCAAGTCGAAAACTAATGTGAAGGGAAGCGGGGGAAGAATGGAAAGTTATTTATATTATTTTGTATGCATATACGAGTATATATATATATATATGTATGTGTGTGTGGGTACCGTGTGGTTGGTACAGATGCACAAAATTTGGAGGGTCTGGTTTTTGGTTTGAGAAACGGTAATCAGATATTCCCTTGATATGCATGCAAGCATGTATTCACGAACAATGTGTATGTGTGTGTGTGTGTGTGTATGTGCGGAGAGGAAAATGGGAATATGAATTGGACCAAGTGAAGGAAATAATGAAATCGGTATGATTCTGGTTTAAGAGGAGTCTCATGTGATTATTCCACGATGAACGATTCTTTTAATGAAAATCTTGGGATTTTACTGCCAGGACCATACTGCCAACATCACTGCCCTGTTTTGACAAAGAGAAAGGTGAGGGAGGGGAGAAGAAAAGGAAAATGAGAATGAGAATGGAAATAGAAAAGAGAAGCGAAGAGGGAAAGAGATGAAGAGAAAGTGAGAGAGAGAGAGATGAAGGGAGAGAGAGAGAGAGAAAATAGAAAATAGAAAATAGAACTGAACTCTGTGCCATCAGACCACCAGACTTTCTCTCTATTCAAATGAAAAGAACTTGATCTAATGTAGACTGTGTGGACCTGGAAACTAGATGAAGATAAAGTGTGCAAGATGAAGATGAGCAATTCAAGAGTCTTTCATCGACTAAATTTTATCTCATTCTCTGAATCTTCAGCTCAACTTTCTTCTTATTTGAAGAAAATCTTCTTTTTTTCCCTTATCCTTCTTCTCCTTTTCCTTCATTCCTTGAACATTCAACATTCAACCTTTAACCTTCCCTTTCCTTTTCACTCTCTCATTTACTCTTTCGTTAGTTCTCTCTCATGTGTCTTTGTGTTCTCAGTCATCTTTTCCCTTTAATTCTACATTTTAGTTTGAGTTTTGAGTTGAGTTGAGTCGAGTTTCGAAGCTTGAGGATTTAAATTGTGGAATCCGTAGTCTCTGAATTCCATTTTCTACTTTGTATTCAGGGAAAGAGAAAACTTGGAAAGGAAATCGACACTAATCTGGGTTAACCCGAATTTATGCACGTTCTTGAGTTTTAACGTTTGCAGCTCGGTAAATTATGTAGAAAAATCTTCTTTTTTCTTTTTAGTTCTTTTTCATTTCATTTCATTATTAAAATAGCTTCAAGTTTACCAGTCAAACTATTATTCCTCATTATTCTTGAATTCAAAATTCAGTACAAGGAATTTATCTGGAATCGGAAAACTTCCTCAAAAATTAAACATTAGGCAAAAAAAGTATGGATACTTTAAAATCGATCAATCCTTTATTATGATTCTCTGTCAAATGAAAACGAAAATAAAAATAAAAAAGGCCTTTGGCAAATACGCTACTAGAAATTTAATACAGTCTACATTAATATTATGTTCGTGAACAAAAGCTCTGAACTAAAATCGGAAGTTTACACTGTATATTCGTTTACATAGACTAAATTGTAGATTAATTTCACATGTATAGACAGAGAGAGAGAGAGGAAATAAGGAAAACATATGTTTCATCATTGCCGTACATAGAGCTTTGTTCAATTACAAGTAAGCACATGAATGTTGGCGGGTGCATGAGAGAGAGAGAGAGAGAGAGAAAGGGATGGAGAGAGAGAGATGGATAGAAAGTAAAGGGAAATGAAGGGAAATAGAAAACTGCATTCTATATAGTGTATAGATACATATATAGAGAATAGAGAGAAAGAATGGGAAAGACATGCTCACAAGACTCTATTATATTTTGGTATTAATTTATTTACGAGCTACTATGTATGCACGGCTCTCTTCTGTTTCTTCCCATTACAAACTGGCTGTCGTTGCTATGTGTGCGTGTGTGTGTGTGTGTTGAGTAGGTAATCCAACTCTTTTCGCACAGCAGGAGATGATGAAGAATTGAGAGATGAGGAGGTACATTTAATTTCTCTATCTAGTTTTTCGGATTAAGTTCGGGGGAGGAAAAAGATGTAGTCACATCACACACATACATACAAACACACTCGTTCTCGCTCTCTCTCTTGTTGAGTTTTGTATATACAATTTATTTACGTTTACGTACTGGTTTATTGTATATGCGTAGGTTCATACGCACTCTGCAGATAACTCCCTTTTTATCTGTGTATCTTTGGTAACTGGATTTTTATATACATCCTCATCTCAACACCTCTCTATATCTACACGTTTAGTATGTACATTTGTATGTATTTGTATGTTTTGTAAAGGGTCTAACAAAGCCAAACCATCTGGGAACTAGGGAACGAAGGACACGGCACACTTTCCCCCCATTAAACCCAAAAGAGACAATGAGCAAGTAGACAAAGAAATAATAAAAACCGTACTCACCATACTCAAACAGACAGGGGGGAAATACTTATATAAAAAATTCGCACTAACTCTTTCTCTACTTCTTCCTCTCTCTCTCCAGTTTTGTTCTTTCTCTTCTCTTTGTCATTGCCAGTCCTTATGTATGTATGTATATGTACGGATATGCGCATTTACTCATAGTTTTATTGGGTCATTTCAACTCTCTTTTATCGCCTCATTTACTTCCAGCTTCTTTTCCTCTCCTTTTTTTCACTCAAATAAGATATAGCCAGCAGTCGATAACCAACAAACGCATTTTCACATTTTCACACTTTGTCACTAGACCATGCCGAATATAATTCACACTTTTCCCCCTATAGGAATCCCCCAAAAGTTTCACAGATGACAAAATATGCAGGGAACCTGTGTCGTGGTGGCCCATTGTTCGTTTTGTGTATAAATAATTTACTATTTTGTATTTTGCAACCAATTCAAAGGCAGTTTATTTTAGAAACGACAATTCCTTCAGGTTGTGTACTCTGAATGAAGACACAAGAGACAAGAATAAATGGGGGGGGGGGGGGGGGGGGGGATTTTATTTCGTCCATGAAAATTGAAAATGGAAAAGGATCACCTTTTGCTTCCCTCTTCCTTCCGAAGAGTTTTTTGGTTAAGTATATATAAAAGGGAAAGGGCAGGAAAATCCCTTTCTGGCCAATTTAATTAAATTATATATAATATGCATAATTTAATTAGAAGAAGAATGGCGAGTAACAAGTTAATGAAAACAAATCGTCAAGATTTTGACACAATATATAAGCGGTATAATTAACGACGAGGGTAATTTGACATCCGCCTTGGAGTCCACCCATAATAAATAAATCAACAAATTTTCTTGTGGTGAACCAAAAAACATAAACTGTACGATATTTTACCAACGATTAGATTGTGCATTAAAACTTGGGACTTTCCCTGTGCAGCCGTCCCTACAAAATACTTTCACTCTCTGCTCTGCTCATCAAAATTCCTTCTCCAAGGGAACTTTGTAAATTTTTCAACTTCCCATCATCCCATCAAACCCTGTTTGCTCTGCTCTCTGTCCAAGTACATTGACAAACTGAACTCCAACTAATTATGACTATTCTGTACGATACACACAACGTGATGATGTTTTCATGGTAAATCTGTGAGGAAAAGTCATTAGGAAAAGTTGAAAGCTTTTCTATATATACTTTTATTGTTTTTCCTCAGCTCCATCATTGTGTGTGTACCATTAATTATTTATTAATTATAAATGGCATATTTGTAAAGAATCTCTAGTGTACAAGTTTAATTAATTATTCTAGTTCTTTGAGGCTGCATAAGTGTATTTTCCGTGAAAAGTTTTCCAGTTTGTGAATCGAGATTTGCAGGTTTGAAGTTTTGAACGTTACTGTAAGATCTGATTAGCCGCATTTAAGCATGTACTTACTACTGGTATATAGATACAGAAATCTTTGTATTTACTATGCACAATAAAACATTTTCCTATGTACGATATCGTAGGAAGAAGTTTACGAATGACGCTTCTGTGCGTGTGTGAATGTACATTAGGTGAAGATGATGCTGTGGAGGAGTAGCAAACGAATGGCGTGGTTGCACAATGGAAGTTACGAACTGGAAGCAAGTTGTTATTTTTCCTACTTTCATTTGAAATTAGAACCCACAAAGACTCACTTCACCAAGATTCAAGATACATGAACACACACGTACTTAATATAAAGAGAGAAAGAAAGTCCTTTCTTAAACTGGACTACTTTCATGGTGAGATGACACATGACAAATGGAATTTAAGACTGTCTCATGTATTTTGCAATGGGGAGCAAACTCTTTCCCATATTCTGTCTTTGGGGAAAGAGCACATGCAAAAGTAGAGCACATACAATTGAAGAAAACGAGAGAGAGAGAGAAAGAGAAAGAAAAGGAGAATAAGGGAAAATATAAAAATGTTGTACATAGTCGACTAACGCTCAACCTTTTATGAGTTTTTCCGGCGTTTTCCCTCGTCCTTGTCTTTTCGTCTTTGTCTAAATAACTTTTTATATTCTCTCAATTCCAGACTTCATTTTCTATTGATAAGCAGATAAAAAGTTGCTCTTGTTCGTATGATACAGAAAACTATCGAGTTTTTTCTTCTCTGTCTCTCTCTCTCTCTCTCTCTCCCTCTCTCTCTCGCTCGCTCTCATTCATCCTCTTACAAATTCTCATCACATCCCGTTTTTACGAATATTTTAGTTGGTGGTTTGTACGAAATGGTCTGTATCTACATATATTCAGCTTAGTTATAGTATTATTTTTTTTATCATGGGCGATAAAAGCAGAGTTGAGAGTGGGTGGAAGTTTTCAATGGAAAGTCCGTTTCATAAATCTCTTTACAAATTAAATAAATTCTCGGGTGTAATCTCTCTCATTGTCGTTATTCCGGCTTGTCTTTCAACTTGTACTCGAATTTAAATTTGGTTTAAAACAAAGATTCTCTTCGAATTTTCTGGGTTTGGTAATCTCCTGCTCAAAAAAAAATACGTTTCATTTCCCCAAGTGAGTTGTGTCCTTCATGCAACAGTTCCAAAAGGTTTTGTCCATCCTTAATCCTTTGTCATTTTTATATATACAGATACAGATGCCAGAAGAAAAAAACGGTGGGGAAAAACTTTGACACAAATGCCTACAACATAAGAGTTGGCCAGGCTTCTTACTATGCGGAATTTGGGAGTAGATTTGAAAGGAGGAGAGCAAACTAATATGTTGTTGATTGTTGATGTTTTTATTGTTCAACGGGTGGATGTGGATGTGGATGTGAATGTTTTCCCTTGGAAGAGCATAATGAGAGAGAATCTGCAGAGTTAGAATGGAATGAGTGCGTGTTGGAGCAGTCACAAATAAAAATTTCTGCACTTCACTATTTGTATCGTATTCTGGGTGGAGAGTAAGTGAGTGTGCGAGGAAATGTACATTGGAGAAGATGAATAGTAAAAAGGAAATGCATACTGTGAAAGAACAAATATCTGTACACAGAGGCTACAGATGGGTTGAGAGTTGAGAAAGTTGGTGGATTTTGAGAGAGAAACACTGGAATGGAATGAACAAAGTATAGGATTCTTCCGGAATTAAAGGGCATACGAATAAATGAGAACAAGTTTTGTGTACGCTCTCATCTGTCATTACTAAATATAAATTGCTGTTGACTGTAGATTTGTAATGGCTGGAGGAAGTTCACTAGAGATGTCACAGTAAAACCTTTATCGTTAGCAAATCTAACTATCAAACACACATTTTCTAAATGTCTAAACATGGGGAGGAAAGTCTAATATAAATACATGGAACATTTTCTACATGTATAGAGTATATGAAAGGGAGAGAGAGAGAGAGAGAGAGACTTGGACTTGATAAAAGGAAGCTCTTGACTCAACAGTGAATTTATAATGGGAATAAAGCATACAAGCTTTCCCTACCCTATTTATGGCCCATTAATAATAGAAAGATCATGAAGCCACTTCGAAGAGACTTTTATAGCACCCCCTCAAACTCCCGCTACAATTTATTCTACTCACCATATTAACTATTCATTAGAGTGGAGGAAGACAAGAACTTAAACGAAAGCAGAACGAATATTTTTTTTTTGAATGCCAACTGCCAACTGTCGACCAAGTTCCCATTTATCGCTCAACATGTGAAATAAACTATCAACTCCCAACAACCAACTGCACAATACTGCACACACACACACACACACGATGCATTTCTCACATGTACATACAGCCACTATCTTGCCATATTTCAAAGTTCGAATCCGGATTCTGACTCTGATTCTGATACTCCTAACACCTATATACATTTCAGTTTTTCTGCTGTACGTTTTCCCAGGAAAATATGAGTCCTTTGAAATTCAAGCTATAGAATTGTCATAAAGTTTTAAAAGCATTATACATTTGTTGTTCCTGTCTTTTTTTGTTTCGTATTACGTTTGGTTTTGTACATGTTGCCAAGTAAATTATCAACTTTCGAGCTACCAAGAAAATAAATGATAAGATAAGAAGACACTTGCTTTGATTTTTCCGGTTATGTATGGAAACATGAAAACTTTTGAGCACTATATACCAATGATTTCCTTTGATTTTTCTCTCGATTCTTGGAAAGGGATTTCATTGAAACGTATTGAAATCAACTCGAAGAGACTCAAGAGTTTCTCATTAAAATTTGACATCCGGTTGACAATGAAAGTCAGTCAGAGTCATTGAGTACAATGAGAAATACATATACACAAGGATTTACCTGGAGCTGAACTTTGTTTTCCCAATTTCCCGATACACGTTGTGAGCCCTTTTTATACATCTGAATGCAATTCTGAGTAGAACTAAAATGAAAGTCTACATTTCTCTTTCCCTAAACATTTCTTTGCTCTATTAAAAAAGAAGTTAAATAAAATCAATGCTGCTGGTATTGTGTATAGTCAAAAGTACCATGATCCTTTTATCCTTCTCGAGAGGTCAGAATTCCTTACAGTGCTCTATTAATAATAGGAAATTGAGATTCAAACTATGGGATCATCTGTAAATGTGATACGTAGCGGATAGATCGTGACTGCGTGGAGGGATACAAAGGGATGACCATGGGCTCACTATCTGTATACTGTCCTACTCCGTGTACAAATCGGAGGAGGTTATAAAAAGGGGAAGTTTCTCTCCCAAATTGATTGTACCGTATCAATTCCGAGAGGGGAATTCCACAGGGATTTTTGAATCCAGAGCCCAGTCAAGTTTCAATATCTATTAGTCTCTCTTATTTCCGCAATCCATTTGTATCCTATCTGTACCCTTCCGGACGAAATGAATTGTACACACATATATCGACTGAGACTCTGCCGAGATCATTACATCATGTACATATTTGAGTGCGTATGTAAGTACTACATTCACGGTATATACATATATGAATGAATGGATTTCTTTTTCTTTACAAGAGATGTACAAAAAAAAATTGCCCCAGTTTCCCATTGAATTATCTCCTAAGAAGTCTATAGTAATAATAATAATCGTGAGCGTCATTGTAGATGAGGATGAACAACGTGTGGTGGCTTGAAATTTTAGATTGCGTAAATGGAGATGAGGGAAAAGTTCATATGAGTATATATGTTAGGGTCTATGTGTAGATTCGGATTATCTATAGAATGGCCGGATAATCTATAGAATCGCTGGATAATCTAGAGATTGTCCGGATAATCTGTAGAACAGCCGGACAATCTATAGAATGGCCGGCCAATTTGAAAGAAAAATTGGTCAAT